>RJWM01029677.1:0-24210 GCA_004363535.1 Dasyprocta punctata | reverse complement strand
AGAAATTGTAGCCAATGCGGGAAGTGCCTGGGATCCCAGTATCCACTTGTCCAGAAGAACCCAGGAATATGTCAAGACAAAGAAGCAAAAAGCAGTCTCTGCCGTCCAATCCAAGCCAAGCAAGTCCAGGAGATGCAAACATGGAAGAGATCAGGAATTGCACACCTGAAGTTTCTGAAGTGATGGCAACTGAAGTAAAGAAACAACTTCATGAGGCTATAAAAGAAGTTAGAACAGAAATACCAACTCAGGTAAAAGAAGAAGAAATGCAAAACATAATAACAGAATTGCTAGGCATTTCTAAAGAAGACATACATAAAAAAATAGAGGAGCATAGGAAAATGAGGGAAACCTTGAATGAACAATACAAAAAAGATTTAGAATACATGAAATAGATTCAAAGAGACATCCAGGAAATTAAAAACTCCATTGAAAGCTGACAAAACCACTTGAAAGAAACTGAAGATAGACTTCAAACTTTGAAGACAGGCTTGTGATCATGAAAGAAAAGATTTCTTTAAAATAACAAGGAACCTGGAAATAACAATTCAATGGCTACAAGACAACCCGAAGAATCATAACTTAAAAATAAAAGGTGTGAGTGAAAAAGCAGGGGTCAACACAAATGACATTAAAAGTCTATTTACAGAAATAATATCAGAAAATTTCCCAAGCATGGGAAAAGGAAGTGACATTCAGATAAGTGAAGCATATAGAACTCCAGCTAGCCATAACCAAAATAAATCCACACCCAGACATATAATAATCAAGATCCCAGAAATTCAACACAAGAACAGAATATTAAAAGCTGTTAGAGAAAAGAAACAGATCACCTATAAAGGAAAACCCATCAGAATCATGACAGATTTCTCAACACAGACTATCAAGTCAAGAATAGCTTAAAGTGAAGTATTTCAAGTCCTGAAAGAAAACAACTTCCAACCCAGATGGATATACCCTGAAAAACTAACTTTCAAAATTAATGGAAGAACAAGATTCTTCCATGACAAAGAACAACTGAAGCAATTCGTGACCACCAAACCAATCTTACAAAGAATACTGAAGGACATTCTAGAGAGAGATAAAAAAGACCACAGCTCCAGAAACAGTGGCAGAGGGGTATTATTCAGTAGGGAAGACAATTGAATGGAGTGGAAAAGTAGACAGCCAACGGCAGGAAAATATCATGGCAGA
This sequence comes from Dasyprocta punctata, assembly GCA_004363535.1. Classification (NCBI taxonomy): domain Eukaryota; kingdom Metazoa; phylum Chordata; class Mammalia; order Rodentia; family Dasyproctidae; genus Dasyprocta; species Dasyprocta punctata. Next base: position 23,016 of record RJWM01029677.1, on the reverse strand, counting down.
GATGAAGCAGTGCATGTTGACCATAACCATTAATGTAGATGGTCTCAATTCACCAGTAAAAAGAAACAAAGACAGAGTGGATCAGGAGACAGGATCCATCAATATGCTTTATACAAGAAACACATTTAACTCAAAAGGGGGTTCATAGACTGAAAGTCGAAGGAGAGAAAACAATGCTCTATGTGACAGGGAACCAGAAAGAAGTGGGCTTAGCTTGCCCATTAGCTGCAGAGTGGACAAGAAAGACATGGCATTTTTATCCAATGGAAAGCTACTCAGCTATAAAGAAAGATAGCCTCGAGGCTCTTGTAGGTAAATGGATACAACTTAAGATCATGCTCATGGATGAAATGATGAGTCACATGGGTCAACATAATGTTGTCTCCCTAGTATGAAAAACTAAAGGAGTTAGTAGGATTCAAAATACACAATACATATAGTGAAAATAAAAGGGGAGGAAGTGTCTAAAAAGGGAAGGCAGTGGCCATTGTTAATCTATTATCATGATTTGAATCCCACATTGTTTTCATTGTTCTGTTTAGTTTGGTTTTATTCTGTTTTGGTTTGTCTAATTTTATTACATTTGATGGCATGGACAGCTATTTCAAAGATAACAAAATATATTATGGTAGCCATTACTGATTTCCTATTACCTTGTTTTGAAGCCCTGTATTGCTTTCATTGTTTTGAGTGATTTTATTCTGTTTTGATTTGTTGGGTTGTATTATGTCTGATGACACAGGCAATTGCTTAGAAGATAACAAGAGGCATTATGGTAAGCACTGTTGTTTTACTGTTGGTTTGAAGTCCTGTATTGCTTCCACTGTTTTGTTTTTATTGGTTTTATTCTGTACTATTTTATTTGATTTTATGATGCCTGCTGGTATGGGCAGTTATTTTGAAGATAACAAGAGGCATTATGGTAGCCATTATTAATTTCCTTTTACCTTCTTTTGAAGTCTTGTACCATGTTCATTGTTTTGTTTTGATTGACTCTATTCTGTTTTATTTTGTTTGGTTTTATTCTCTTCAAAATAAAAAATAAAATAAAATAAAATAAATATTCTAATAAAGAAAAACCCAAAATCTAATGGTACCAGCAGTAATTCTACCGAACATTTAAAGAAGAATTGGTACCAATCCTCAAACTCTTCCAAGAATCTAAAGAGAAAGTACTATTTCTAAACATATTTTATCAGACCAACATTATCCTGATATGAAAGCCATACAAAGACAGTTTAAGAAAATATATCCATATCCCTGAAACAATGATATAAAAGTTGTCAAAAATAATATCAAACCAAATAAACCAGCACACTAAAAAGATTAGATGAGGTAGGATCAAACACTACAATGAATGTTTATATAAAAACAAATTTATTACAGTAAAACACGCATTGCCATTAATCTCCCTCAAAATACTCCCCCTCCCTTTGAACACACATTCCATTGTATACCACTTCTATTCAGTGGAGTACAGGAAGTCCAAGCCAGAGTAAATAGGCAATGTAAACAAATAAAGGACCTCCAAATGGGAAAGTAAATGGTCTCCATTTGCAGACAACATGGATATTATACATCGAAAAAAACCCAAAGAGTCCACCAAAAAAACTTGTTAGAACTAATTTTTAAATTCAGTAAAGTGCTGGGTGTGGTGGTACATGCCTGTAATCCCAGCACTTGGAAGGCTGAGGCAGGAGGATTGCTTTGAGTTCAAGGCCAGCCTGAACTGCACAGTAAGACTGTCTCAAAAACATAAAACAAAAACAAAACAAAACAAAAAACTGATTCTAAGCACCAGCATTTATGGTCATAAATTACATGTGACATTTTAAAGTATAATTTATGACCACATATATATGCTAGTGTTTAGAATGTGAGTGAAAAATACAAATTATTCCTTGCTGATATGTTCTTTAGTTGAACTACAGTTAAGAATCAAACTGAAGAATATATTAGGATAATTTCAAAAGTACCTGGTGATTCTGGGGTTAACACTGGCTACACATCCAACCACCACCACTTGCTTGCTGAATGTGTCTTTACAGGTACCAATACCGACCACCATCAGGGACTTTAACTATAAAATTAAATATATGATGATTCAGTAAGACAAAGGATCACTTCCCCAAACAATGGTGAATATGATGTTTGTTTTCTTTTTTTTTTTTTTTAACTGTCTCTAGTCACTAGGCTATTTAAATTTTGTGTCAGGGTGAGCAAGATTCAGATGACACAGATTATTAAACTAAAAACCAGAGTTAAAGGTGAGGAGAAGAATATGATAGATACCTCACTTAAAAGATCACTATAATCCAACAAAACTATCACCTTTTCTGGGAATAGACAAGAGGCACCAGTGGCTAATGAGATTTAGGAAAAGTGGTCAATCTACCCCTTGCCTCTGGCTGAAGGAATCTGAAGAGGAACTACACTCCTGTTCTTCAGGTTGCTAGGGAATCCTGACTTGGCTCTGCACCTGGTGTGGGAGGAGCTGTGGTAGCCACGTTCAATCACCTGGGCTATAAATGTGGAAAGGAACAAACACATTCACCCACTCCTCATTCTGCACACTTCCTCCCACAGTGGCCAGAGTTTGGGAAAGTGAAGAGGATTTTCTCAGCCCACCACAGTTAGGAGGTTGAGATCCTAGATGGTGCCAGTGCCTCAGGCTCTGGGGGTTGGAGGAATGATGCAATGCTCCTCTCAGAGGCAGCTCTCTGCTGGAACAGGTAAAGATAAAAGGCCATGGAATGCAGATTCAAAACAGCTGCTGGGAGGATCCAAATCAAGCCCTCTGTCCCTCTCCCTCTAAGACATACTAGATTCTCTTTCATGAAATGTTCTAAGTTAGCAGCTGTACTGAAGCTCCCTGAGGAGAGAGGCTGTGTCTTAACTTCCTTAAGAAAATCTGCAGTGGCTTGTGTAATAACAAAACCCAAGAGCTCAATAAACCAACCAGATACAGCTATCCCTCCATATCCAAGGGTTCTGCATTTACATTATGTTAGGTACTATCAGCAAAGAAGATTTAAAGCCTATGGGAGGATGTGTGTAGGTTAAAGCAAATATCACACCATTTTAAATAAGACACTCAAGCATTTGCAGATTTTGGTATCCTGGGTTGTGGAGGGGGCATGCCTAGAACTAACACCCCAAGGATAATGAGGGATAACTGTAATTCTGGGATTGGGTGATATTATCTCCTACTTTGATTTAAAAATGAATTGCTTGGTCATTAAAAGGAAGAACTGTAGCAGAGCCCTCACAGGTATCTCCACAGCCCACAGCTCGCCTCCGAGTTTACAAGACATCTGCATGGCAATCTTGGTGGCAATACTCATCATCGTTCCCTGTTTATTCAAGGTCCGTGTAAGCACACACTGGCTTGGAACTGGGCAGTCTGAACTCAAGTATTTTTTAATGGAATCATAATAGTTCTTCTGATTAGAAGGCAGAATGCACATCACCTGGGGAAAAAAAAGCAGAACATACAACCAGCTTATTAATGTGTAGGAGCTTTTTGAAAAAAAATGAATATATGGATTCTTCAAACATCTTTTGCCCCTAGGGTCCAAGAAGCGAATATTAACATGCTTACGTTTCTCTTATATTGCCTTTAAACCACAGACAAATTAATCACTGCCACTTAAAATGCCTTTTTATCAGTCATTTGCTCCAATCCTACCCTTCTCCCCTTAGCTTCTCCTTCCTCATTTCTCCCCTGAATTGATTCTGTTTGTTCCTTCAAATTCCCTGCTCACTAGCTCTTTTTCCTAAGGCTGGCTGATTATCTTTAAGTTCTGTAAGACAGTGATCTTGTCTATACAAAATATACACTGAAGTATTCAAGAATAATAGTGGATCATGTAACTGACCCCCAAATAGTTCACCAAAAAAATAGGAAATGGCAAAGTAACTATAACCAAATGTCAATAATTAGGTATCTAGTAAGACTACATGAGAATTCTTCATACTATTTTTACAACTATTCTGAAAGTTGGATTTTATTTAAATAAAAAGTAAATGCTTTTAAGGTGAGAATTCTCTAATATAACATCCTTTGGACATGTATTTCTAGAAAATGGGAATGCTTGAGCCATTTTTAAGAACTTGTCAGACAGTTCAAATTGGCGTATGTATGCATGCACACATGCACATGCACAAGCACACAGAACACTGGTAAACGAGGCAATTGCAGATGCCTCACAGGGTGGTGAGGGTGAGGTGCAGGAGGAAATGGCATTGTTACACGAAACACACAAAGTGACAAGTGGAAATCTGGGGTCATAGTTAACTAAGTAAGACCTAAGCCCTTCAGAAAATTCCCTAAGACACTGGAGAGAAAACAAGCACCCTAACACATATGGGATGAGGTAAGAGTCAATTTCTTTTAAATCTTAAGTAAAAGATGACCCCCAACAAGATGGAAACTATGCAGATATCCAAGAAGCTGATACAGTGGTAACAAGAAGTATGTAAAAACTGTCAGAAATCGGAAAATAAAATACCGATGAAAATACTGACATTAATCCTTTCTGTAACACTTTGGGTGAAATACACAGGAATTTACAAACATACCATGGGGGAGTATACTCAGATTCCTTCTGTACTACTGATATAAAGAAGAAAGAAAAACTGTACATCAAAAACATCCTGTACTTACCAACTGAACATCAAAATCAACGTGTTGCTGGATTGCTCTAAGAAATGCAGCTGTATTTTCTTGTACTTTTATGCTACATAAAAAGATTGATTCCCTTGTTAGTAGTACATAATCATATTGTGTTAGAAATCATGCAAATGTATTTTCATAACAGATTTGTAATTTTAAGAAAAAAGAATTAAAAACTGAAACTCTTGAGTTTAAAATTGTTTCTCCTACTATAAGATATGCCAAAAAACTTAATAATCATTTTTATTAATGTACAAATCATTTGGAAAATAAAATTTGCTCAATTGTATAGAATCCCTTCAATTAATATTTCTGTTGTTCAAAACAAGGTCAAAAAGAACTTCGGAAACCACAAGTCTCAAACTATCAAGAGTCTGAAACAGGGTTCCAGTTAAAGCAGGATTAAGATTTCTCTAATAATGACTATGAAAAATTCTTAAAATCTCAAGAATTGTAAGGTCAATAAAGCCAAGATATTTAACTAATCTGCATATTTCAGCGTGAAATTTTTTCTTATTCTTTTTTCTTTTTTCTTGTTTTTGTTTTTTACCCTTAATGATGGTTTATTTGGATCCTGGAATATCCAGCCTTAATTAACCAATCAGTCAGCAAGCATTTATCAGTTATGTAACATTTTGTTAGGGGCCAAAGGCTAAACAAATTACTCCCATATAAATCTAGTTTTTTTAATGTGGAATCAGCTTCTGTATGATTGGACTCCATGAGACCAGTGGCCTTTTAAAACTTGCCCAGCAGGTAGCAGAACCACTAAGCCCTGCTGCTGATTCCAACAGAGCTGCAAGAAAGGCCCGTGGCACCATTTCAACAATTCAACATTTCTGACTTTCAATTCAAACTCTTATACTCCAACTCAAGCCATTCTTATTATCCATGTCTCCTAAAATCACCCGGTACTGTATTAGATGAGAGAAGCTTTGAATATAACAGGTAAGTGAACACTTCATAGGAAAGAAAAAAAAAAACACATAATATGTGGGCTTTCAAATAAAAGAGGCCAAGCACAGAACTCAGGCAGTGGCTCGTTCACAATATTCATGTGGAAAAGCACCTGTGACGCCAGCCTAGGGTCTGCAGTCTATGGCTTCTTTCATAATTTTTTCCTGCTTTATTAGCTCATGGGTTGAGAGATACTAGAGCAGAGGAAACTTGAACCAAGTGACTTGTTAACAGATTTGACAAGAGAATTCTAAACTATAAACTACAACTTTGGGAGCAGATATGGTTTTCAACAATACTTGTGCTGCTGATGTAATTAATTAGTAACCACATGTTTAAAGAATAACTTCCCACTTTGCCAATTAGTACATCTGTACTTCCTCAAAGAAAAGGAAGTAACTGTGGTTCTTTCTAAACATATAAAACTCAAGAAAATGAGGAACAACCAATTTTACAGCTTTTCTAAAAGCAAAATAATATTCAGTTTTGAGCATGATTGTATGTATGCCTTACTAAAGTAATGTCTTTAACATTCTCAGCAACTGGCTAAGCATCCAGTAGATAACAAATGTTCAAAGAATAAACAAATGACCTTGGTTTTATCAGCAATCTAAATTATTAATATTGCTATAGTAACAAAATCAGAAAAACTTATTTTAAATTTTTTTCATTAAAGTTTAAAGCATAAAATCTATAAAGTCAGGAAACACAACTTTTATTCGTTAAATTTTTTTGCTGTTAAGTTTTATAAATAACTGATAAAAGGAAGTAAGAAAAAAAAGTTAAGAAGGCTATCTGTAGACCTTTAGAGTTTTATACCTGGTACTGAAAAGGATTCTGAAGTAATGAGACAACTAGGAAAAGTTTCACACAGATGAACAGAAAATATATTTTAGCTTTATAAAAAAGTTTTGTTACAAAATCTACTTATAGCTATCCTTGGCACTTTATATTAGAAGAAATTAATGAGATGAAGCTCTTGTAGGTAAGACAGCCATTATTTTTTTTCCTCTAACCAACCCAAATTAATGTATGTCTTAAAATTTGGTGTATTCTCACATTTTTGGGTAGTCCACGTTAAATCCCATGGAATTTCCAACTCTTCTCAAGCAACTCAGAAATCCCTCAATCACATTTTCAGCTCTGTTACAACATACAATCAACCATTCATTCAAAGACTGCGCATTTAAAATCTTGCAAGTTCGTATATCCTTGGACCAGTCAGCAGCAGATGTAGGTTGACACTGAGAAAAAGATCATGAACACATTTATTCAGCGAGCAATTAAACAAAGATGGTGTGCAGATGGCCAATGTTTGTCACACCAGAATGATTTAAGGCAGTTTGCTATTCACAGTCTTGAAAACACAGATGCAAGCACTGCTCATCTGAACAGAATACATTTGCTTTCAGGGAGTGGAAGCATCTGGGAACCATCCCAGGTCTGCCAAGCCCTAGACACAGAACTTCATGTAAGGTCTCACAGGTCTCTGCTCTGTGCAGAAAATGATGTCTGATTCAAAGATATCTGAGGTTCACTTCCAGCTCTAAAAATCTGTATCTTTTTCTTATAAATGGCTCAGGTTGTCCACTTCAGTTACCTTACTTTAGGCAACCTGATATCTCAAACAGAAAATGATGATTTCTGATACTCTAGGTCATACTACTAATCTTGAGAAGCCCTACAGGGAAGATCAAACTATGTATTATGCTAGGAGTAGCTATATGAGGGGCAAAGATGAAGTCAGGATGCAAGCTGTTCTCCCACTCTCTAGCAGTCCTCAGGTGACTAGGAAAAATCAGTTCCATGAACTGAAGTGGGGGGATTTTAGACTGGTACCCAGCATTCTGCTTATATCCAAGGTCTTGAGATACAGTTGATCCTCGAGTTATGACTGGCCTCACATACAATCAACTTGAGTTACAACTAGAATTTTAGGTTTAATTACAACCAGTCTTGAGTTATGACCCAAATGCTGGCTGATTGTGCAGTTGTAAACAAGACTCGTGATGCTAGAAAAGCATATGTAAGCGTATATTAGCATCAGTCTAAGTCCAGATGCATGTGTTTGTGGACATTGTTTCAGTCAATGCTTTATATAATCACTGTGATTGCTGCTATCCAAATGGCCCCAAAAAAGCTAGAAAAGAAGGTAAGGAAGGAAGAGATGGTGAAGAAAGTAATCACGATTCAAAAGAGCAGCATTAAAGACAGAAACAGACAACCTTAGATCAGCTTTTAGTTCTGAAAAGGTTGAGACCTAGTGAGCCACAAGCAGGTCCTAGTGGGCTACAAACTAGCCCAAGAGAAAGGACACCAGAGAGCCAGATTCCTGATGTTCTTATGGAAAGGGACTGTCCTTCCTAATAATTTTATCCTCCCTCCCTGCATTTCATCCTCCCTTCCTGCAAGCCAAAATGTCAACTGGAATGGTGAGTACAGTATGAAATTGTTATTTGTGGTGAACTAGGCACATTTTATAACTCTTTGGCGAATACACTGGGAAAATTATTGGTGCGTCTGGTAAATGACACACATTATACAACCCTTTTTATTATGAAAGGTTACTTAAGATTAGTTAAGGGGTGCTTTGGGAGGTTCAGAATGCATTAGAGGTATTTCCATTACTTCTTAAGGGGGAAAAATAGTCTTGACTTACAACCAACTTGAGTTACAACCAGCCCGCGCAACAAATTGAGTTCATAAGGCAAGGTTCCACTATAAATGAAAATTTTTTTAGTGTTAATAACCAGGAGGAGCCACTGTTAGAATTAAATGGAATTACACTCTCATCTAATCTCTTATTACTCAGCATGTTGTCTTATGGACCAGTGCATGAACTTCGCTGGGAGCCTGTCTGAAATGCAGTGTCCTGGGTCTTGCCCCAGATCCAATAAATCAAAATCTGCATGTTAACAAGTTTCCCAGGTTATGCATACAAGCATTAATGTTTATGAAGCATTCCAAGCCCCTTCAAAGCTGTGGCTCAGAGAAGTTAGGAGCCAGCTTGGCAACATTAGAATGCTGGGAGCCTGGCATTACCACCAGGGCACTTTTCATCAATCACTCTAATTTTCAGTCATCAGCCATCTTCATAATACCTTGCCTCAGATGGCTGGGTTGGAACCACGTTTCAGGAGGGGACCTGAGCATGAGAATAAAACGGAAGGGTTGGCCCTCTGTGAATAGTTCCACCTGAGACAAAGGTTTGCTCCTGTACATTCCAGTCACTGTGAAGAGAACCATATTCCTCTTGCTTACAACATTGCCTGGATTCACTTATGGAGACTGAAAAGAGATCAGGACATGTGCTTATGAACCGGTAGTTTTAATCAGTTGGTAGGAACTAATTCCAGTTTTTTTGAATTGGTTATGAAGCTGATGACACAGACTCTTCTAGCTGATCGCTACCTCTAGGTGGCAGGTTTTTCCATTTTAATGCCTTTATCCTAAAGCAGTGATGGTGAACCTATGACACTCATGCAGTGAGAGGCTGTTTGTATCAATGAAAGCTCTAAAAGGTTCACCATGACTGTCTTAAGGAAATCTATTTCTATACCAAAAATGCAAAAGAGAAAATGAAACAAAAGCCAGTAAACTTTGGTAAGTATGACTTCACATAGAGATAATGAGATGGATCTTTTTGTTGTTGTTTTTGGAGACAGGTTCTTACTATGTAGCTCAGGCTGGCCGTGAACTCACTATGTATCCCAGGCTGGCCTCCAACCTGTAGTAATCCACCTGCCTCAGCCTCGCAAGGGCTAGGATTACAGACATGCACCTCCACGCCTGGCAGATCATTTTAAGTATTTTAAGTGTGTGGATATGAAACTAAATTTCTCCCTACTGACCACAACCAAGACACTATTGGGGGCCTACATTATAGTACTTAACAAAGTTTGTTTTGAAAAGTAATTTTCCCTATAGTTTCTCCAGTAAATGTTTTGGTAATTTTGGTAATTTTGATGATCAGAAAAAAATGACTAAAAACAAAAACGAAAAACTTCTGTTTGGCCAACATGACACATTCATTGCTCAGTTATACTACACTGATGGCCTGAGTTCATGAATTTAATTCTTCTCACGTTTCTTGTGACAAATTGAAATAGACAACTGAATCAAATGCAATGGTTAGGTTCAATGTTGACCTTATGGGGGAACATGAATAAAGTTTGTGACCCAAGTGGTGACTGTATTTTAGACATATTGTTTTATGATAACAAAGGGAGCATTTGAAGAAATGAAATGTAACTGGCCTTGAAAACTGGGAAAATTGGGGAAAATTAAAAAAAAATAACATACAATTTTTGCCTAAAATTGGTTCATTTCTTCAAGTGAAACCTGTCAGCCGTCCCTTCCAGTTTTGGCATGCTTCTGTCCAGGTGCTGTGTCTGGATATGTGTTCAGTGTGAATTTCTTCAATCTTACACCAAATGGCCAGCACTTGACTTTGAAAGATCAACAGATAAAACTGACAGAACAACTAGAAAACCAACTCTGACATCAGGAAACATGCTTTGTTAAAATTAACTTTCACTACCTTAACAGATTTTCTCAGGTAACTGTGGCTTCTTTTTTTAAAGTTATGTAAGTACAGTCCAACAGCCAGTATAGGTGGGCATGTTTTGATTGCAATGGTGTGAAATATTGTTGTCTAACAAACCTAAATCATATTTGCTGGGTGCCAGTAAGTCCACGCAATTCACACTGATAGGAAACCACGTGGGACCTGAGGTCTCAGGACAGAGGGAAGGCAAGGACACAGTCTGGAGGAACCAGATGAATAAGGAATCCTCCCAGCATTCTGGTAAATAATTAAACTTACATTCACGTAAATAATTTCAAGTGGAAATAAAATCATAACACTTACTACATGTTCTTGCATTAGTATTTTTTCTGAAGGCTCAACCCGTCCAGTCAGAGACATTTGGCTTCCAAGGTACAGTCCCCAGGTCTCCAGTTCAAGACGCGCATCCTTGTTTCTGTTAATGGAGTTGTTTTAAGTCATTAAAGTGATTATTTTCTAAAGAATTTTAACCATTAGAAATAAAATTATCACTCGCTGAATTATTTAGGAGCTGATTCTATCTTCAGAATTCCTGGCTTCTATTCCTATTAACTCTTTGTTGGTGTTCTTGTTGTTGTTTTCCTGCCTAAAAGAATGAAGGAACAGCTGTGCCCATTTTGGAAGATGCAGGATTTGGAAAAAGCTTCCACTGGGCTGCATGATTAGAAAACCTAGCCTTTGAGCCAGGCGCCAGGCAGACCTAGATTCATCTTCCAAGCCCATATAGTAACATACAACTTGAGCAAATTATTAAATCTTTTAAAGCCTTGGCTTCCTTACTGGAAAAATGTAAGGATAATAAAAATAATTATTTTACTGGGTTTATATAAAAGTTCAATATGAGAATACATGAAAAGTGCTTATCATAGTGCCTAGCACATATGCTCAATAAATGTGCTATATATATATTTTGATTTTTTGAGGCAGATTTTTACTATGTAGTCCAAGCTGGCCATGACCTTACCAGGTAGCCCAGCTAATCCTTCCACCTCCTTCTGCTGACTACTAGGATTACAGGCATGTGCTACTATGCCCAACAAAGAAATTATCATTCTAATAACAACCTTGATAATAAGGAGACACTTTCGACCCTCTGGATGTGGAGATGCCTTCTGGGAACATTTGAATCCACTGGTTTGGAAGTGGATGGAAGTTAATAAAGAAAGGAAACGAAAGGGCTTACACTTCTATGGGTTCATAGACCAACAGAGGAGTTAGAAGACCATGAAGAGAATGTTCGTCTTAGCAATAGTAAGTCTTTTATGTTTGTGTAGAACTTTAAATTGGTAACAGTAAGATTTAATCATACTTTATGTTGCATCTCATGGGATAACATGATGTGATTTCTACTGCATTGTAAACTGCTTGAGAGTGGCAATCATACTGATCTATCTCCTGTTTCCTACATAGTACCAAGCACAAACAAAGAAAGAAACACACAGGACACTGATAAGATCCAGCCATTTGTATCCTTATTAAAGCTCTGCCTCCTTCTTTAGGAAGCTCTACCCTTTTATCACTGTCACTCCATAACAGCTCATTATATCCATTTTTACCAAGATTATGTGTCTTGTCTGGTCACACTGAATCCTTTGACTTGATGATTTTGTTTCAGATATTGTCTTCCTCAGATGAGATGGGTGAGACCATCAATGGTCAGGGAAAGAGCAGGAGGTAACTGGCATTACTAAAAAGTGGCAGGTGGCTGCATCAACACATTAATCCATAGCCCAGCATAAAGGGACAAAAGAGAATCCCCTCTCAAGAAGGTACAAGTCACAAGGGTGTTCAGAAACAAGTAAGAAAAAGTACATCCATAAAATGGAAACTATGAAGTCTGTAGCACGACAAGAGGTTAGCATTTATCATATGGAAATGTTCAAGAAAACCCTTTAAATAAAAACAAGTTATAAGATATGTATAGAACAGTGCCATTTTTCTAAAAAAAAAAAAATGAGGGGTTTGGATTCAACTGTAAGTTTCTGAAAAAACATAGAACATTCATTCAGTTACGATCCATTTCTTTAGTGAACAGTTACTGAATTCTCTCTTTTATTTTGCTTATATAAATTTCCACTTTCATGAGCTACCATTTGGAAAAAATTTTAAAGAAAGATGATCATTTTACAACAATGTGGTTCAGCAGAAACAAAAAGCAAGCCACAAATACAATTTTAAATTTTCTAGTAGTGCAATACGGGTGGCCAATCTGATTCATCTTAAATTGAAAAGCTTTAACTGTGTGGGAAAATGAACATGTAATGTAACCCCAGCTCATCTCAAAGCCACATTAAAAAGTAACAAGTTGAGGATTTAGCTCAGTGGCCTAAGTGCCTGCCTGGCAAGCGCGAGGTTTTGAGTTTGATCCCCGGTATCAAAAAAAAAAATTAAAAATATATATTACTTAACCTAATATATTCAAAATATTATCAATTCATGATGTGTCATTAGCCACACTTCAAATGCCCAGTGGCAACATGAGGCTACAGTCTGAGACAGCACTGTTTTAGGAAGTTAGAAAGGAAAACCAGAAGCAGCTCAGGTTCCAGAACAGGTTTCAGCAAACTATCAAAACTGAGAGCAGGAACACAGTCACAAAAGGACATGTCAAGCTCCAAGAACATATAGCAGAGGTTTTTACTAAAGCTGTGTCTGCTAAGGTCACTACATCATGATATGAGCACTCCTGACTCTGAATATAGCCTAGAGAGGTTTTTGCTGTATTTTTTTGTTTGCTCGATTGTGGTGATGGTGGTTTGTGTTTAAATATAACCCTCATCTATATTCAGAAGATTACCCCAACTTCAATGTGAGATGAGAGCAGAACTGTGTGGTTCAAGGGAGATACAAATCCTACCAGCTTGGCCTCCTACCACCAGTCCTCAACATACTACTCCTGAGCATCCTGATGAACCTCTGGGCTCTAGACATTTATATTTCCATTCGCAACTGCCTTATTCTGAGTCAACAAGATCAGACATTTCATCAAGAACCTGGACATGATACAGATCCTTTAATTCTACGCACTCAGTCTTAGGCCTGCCTCAGAGCACATGCAGTCTCAGCAAAACAACCCAGTACCTCTGGATGTCATCGGCTAGTCGGATCAGGCGCTGCTGCCGGCTCAGAGGACTGAGACGCATTTCTTCAGCCACAGCCTTCATCAGATGGAAATCAGAGGCTGCCTGACCAGCCAGGCCTATGAAATGCAAAGAAAAACAATGTAGGAAAATGGGCATGCAATGGAACCCCTGCCCATCTCAAGCACAGTTGAAGCTTTTCCATTTAAACAGTCAGATTCACCATCTGGATAGCACTAATAGAAATGCAAGCTACATAAGTCACTGAAAGTTTTCTAGTAGCCATGTTTAAAAGAAACCCAAAAGTAACAGACAACAGTATTTGAAATAGTGTGAGTTATTTAACCCTACATACTCAATATATTACCATTTCAGCATGCAATTAATATTAAAAACCAGTTATTCAGGTAGTTTCTTTTTTTAAATACTAAGTTTTTGAAATCTGGTTGACATTCACACTTGGAGTGTATCTCCCTCCAGTTTTGCAATGGGGCTATGGTCACATTGCAAGTGTTTAATAAACTCATGTAGCTAGGGACTACCATGCTGGACTGTGCAGAAAAAAATACTAGGTATGAGTATCCTATTAAATTTTCATTATGCAGAAAAAAAATACATATTATGTATCACAACTCACTCATACAATGTATAAAAAGTAAGAAGGTCTCCTTTCTTAAATCATACCCAACTAGTCAAATAAATATTACTAAAAATAAATTATTCAGATTTTACTATACAGTAAGGATAACCTTCTGGGAGAAGGTTAGAGACAGATAAAAAAGAAACTGGATCATTTTGACACCAGTCCAACAATATACCTTACAAAAATTAAAGTCATATTATATTTCTTATGCTAGTGAATTTTAAAAACTGGAAAAAGCAACTTGGATTTAGAAAAATATCTAGAGGTTTATTTTATTTACATCAAATTAACAAGCAAATATATGAGGTAAAGGGCTCTCTATCCTCCCTCTTGTCTTTATATTTGAATAAATTACTAAAGAACTCATCCTCTGCGAATTAAATCAATATTCTGGCATTTGTTTAACTAGTGAGGTTCTGACAATTCCTACGGCTCAGGCATTCCTGATCAGAAACCAGACAGGATTATAGAATACAAACATTACCTGTTAGAAAGCAGAGCTCTGGTATCAGGTGGACAATCTTAGGCTGAGTGTTGTCATTTCTTTTGCTTTTCAATAGACTAACAAGCACTGGCTGATTTAGGTCAGATAAAGTAATATTATACTGCTATAAAATGCAAGATTAATGAGGAAACAGTTAATGTGGACACACTACATGATGAGCATCTTTAGCAATAAACAAACCCCAAAATGAATGTACTGTATAATCAGATCTCTTCAGTGGAGGGACAATCCCAAGATTTCCTATTCCTTACAACTTTCTTTCCAGGACTCATTTTTTAAATCTGGGTGCCAATTTTACTATTTTAATTACAATATCTTTTATACTGCAACACCATTTTAAAGTATTTCCCTGCTTTCTCTGTGTTTCACACAGATTCAGGTGTTATCACTGTTGAGGGACCTCCCCCAGAGGCTGACTCGAAGCCAGCATTTCCACTACTGGTGACTGAAGAACACCACTCTATTCTTAGCTGGTTCTAAACATGTTCAATTTGAAAATGCCTACACAAAGTTGGAAGCAAGAGTTATATTGGGCTGGTCTCAGACTTTCCTGAAAGGACATGACCTTCTTTGACATTCAGGACGGTAAGTTACAGGGAAGCAGCAAAGTCTGAAAGATATGAGCTGGATTCCAAGCTCTTGAATTTATTGAACTGTGACACTGGGGAAGTTCTTCACCTTTCCTCACCCATGTAATGAGGGTAACAGTACCTCAGAGGTATCCTAGTTAAACCAATAGTATGGTATCTAATTTACAGAATCCTTGGTCACTGCCAGTTCATACTCCACTCCCTTTTCTTTCCTAAACTTGAATTTCAATGTTCTCACCTTGCCAAAACTTCACTTCTAATGGCACAGCTTCCAAGTAACACTCATTTCCTATAAAATTTACTTAACACTAATGACAGAACAACTGCAATTAAAATTTACAAAATGTCTGGGTGTTGCATGTTGCTGAAATCAACAATTTACAATTAAGAGGGTACAAGAGGTCGACTTTCTCTATTCCATTAAAGACTTTAGTCATTAAAGTAAAAAGTAACTTGGGAAACATTTTTAAAAGTGTTAAGTGCAACTAAAGCCATGAATAAAAGGTTTGGCAAAGCCTAAATCAAAACAGCTTTTATACATGACTTTATTAACTCAGGGCACGTGGCTTGCTATGTTCCAGGAACTGGAGTGAATACAAAAATAAAAGGGGCACAGTCTTTGCCTTCACTCATAACGTTATCTACAAAGCATAGAAACATAAATAATGATATACAAGGCACACATTTTTCTTCACTTAATCTTTTTTCTTTCCTCTAAAAGTAGGAAAATTTATTGGAGAAAAGAAATGGGGAATTGGAATAGGGAACAGGAATATCTCTTGAGAGACAGGGGTCCCAAATGGGTTGCCCTCTACATTTAATCTTAACAAATACAGAATGCAAGCATTATCCCCTTCACAGATGAAAAAACACTGGTGAGAAATTAAACCTTCCCAGGGTTCCATAACTGGAAATTAGCACAGTTAGGATTTACCCCTTATCTCTACTGGTTACACTGCTGAGTACTGGGTCCCCAGGCTGGTAAATCAAGAAGGTACAGTCCGAGAAAGGGCCCTGATAAAAATGTGAGAGTAGGAAGGTCCCAGGAAACAGCTCAAGCAAAGCTGGGCAAATCCCAGGAAAAGGATCTTGGATTTAGATGGCGCATGGTAAAGAAGTCCACTCTCAAAGCTGCTATCTGCAGGTAAATTTTACCTTCTCCCTTGCCCCAATTTTCTAAGCATTTAAAAATATTTTTCAGGATAAAATAATGTTTTCCACTTTGGAAACTACATAATAATAATTTAGTGCTCCTTTCCTGAGACACAGAGAAGGACATTCTGAAAGTTAACACATTTTTGTTTCACTTCCTTCCTATTATGATGTGTATGCACCACAGCTCACCACAAAAAAAAAGTGAGTGGGATTTTTACTATGATTTCCTGTTAGGGAAATCACAAGTACTAAAATATATTTGTTCAAGCAAGAACGACTTTAAATCATGCAGGAAAGAAATGCAAATGTTTAACAAACTGTGAATTTAATAAGAAAACACAGGACACATTTAATGCACAGGATGCTTTGCTAGACACTATGCATTCAGATTCCTGTTCTAGAAAACATATTTTAGAAGCAATGTGATTCATGCTACAGGTGCACAAAGAACATGTGTGACAGAAAGCAAAGTCAGAGAAGATAGCATAAAAGAGCTGACACCTGACCCTGAAGCTACCATTTGACCAGTGGTGAAGAAAGGTTCATTATGGCTTAATGGAGATGTCTATCAAACATGCAAAGGCTGAGGACCGGCTAGTGTCTAGTGAGTGGGCAGAGGTGATGACAGCATGGATGCATGGTGGGATGCCAAGAGAGAAGAGGCTAAAAGGTAGGATGGTGTCAAATTGTGACACTAGGGACGAAGAAAGGGAGGCTCTCAAGGGAAGGAAAAGTCTGCACTACACACAGGCATTGGGTGAAGGGCTCTGCATGCACCATTATCTTGTTCAATGCTTACATTACACGATGAAGGTAGGCAGATAATTCCCTTTACGATGAGGTTTGGTAGGTCACTCACCAATCTACTACTACTTTAGTAATTTGCCCAAGTGACACAGCTATAGTCAGGACCTTCTTAGTTCAGTTTGTGTCCTTAAACACATTTCCAAGCAGTACTTGAGAAGGATCTCTTAGTGGCAGTGGAAATGGTGTGCCAGTGTGAGGAGAGCTAGAGCAACGGTACTGTAAAGAGTGACTGCAATATTTACTCCCTGGGGTTGCTATGAGGGATCCTGCACTCCTGCACTGGAACAGGCTAGAAAGGTAGATGTGGGTTCCAGAGAGATTTCAAGCACTAAAGGGTAGTGCAGAACTTATCCTGGTGACAACTGAATAAATGAGAGTGAAGAAGAGGAAGAAAATAAAATGACTACCTGAGATACCAAATTTCCAAGGAGAAACATGAATGAGAAAGAGTATAAATTCAGTGTGAATTCTTTAGTCAGAGGGAATATTTATGAAAAATGTTGTGGAAGTGAAGATGAATATGTAATTTGAGAATGAGGGCAAGGCAAAAATATTTGAGCAACCTCAAAACACAAAAGACTCTGTTTGAAGAGAACCATGGTACATAATGGCTCCTTTAAAGGGGGAAGGAGGAAGAAAAATAATCACAAAAAGCTGAGTCATAACAATCTGAAACTTAGTGGAGAACCACAAATGATGTGACCCAGTAGTAAAGGAAGAAAGGGAGAAGCTCAGGTATGTAGGAATGGTCACAGTGTCAAATGTTATGGAAATGGTTTTAGCTATAATTACCCTTCTGTGTAGAAAAAAACCACATTTACTTCTCCTGTGACTTTAAACCCACTAACAAATCTCTTTCTCTGTCCTCGCTAGCCTTTGGTAATAATTATTCTGTTTTCTACTTCTCTGAGCTCAGCTGTTTCAGATTCCACATGAGTGAAATCATGTAGTATTTGACTTTCTGTGCTTGGTTTATTTCATTTAACATATAGGATACAATATACAAGTGTGCCAAAACATTACACTGTACCTCAAAAAGATGTAAAAATTACCTGTCTCTTAAAAATAACCACTGATAAGGAAAAAATGCCACTGGAAGTCTCTCAAGATGAACGACCTATGTAAAGTCCATAGCAACAGAGCTGGATACCAGACTGCTGATATTTTCGGAAGGAAGAACTGAAGAGGGGCTTGGAAGTAGTCTAGACGACTTCCGAAAGTTGGCTCCGGATAAAAAGAGAGCTTTTCCCAAAGGTGTAAAAGATCAGAGTTTCTGCTTTTGTTTCTTAATACATCTGTGAGATTTTAGACCTGAATGATTAAATAAGAAAAGATGCCCATGAAAGGCATGAAATATGGAGGGTGGGGGCAGGAAATTTGTGATAATACAAATAACACTTCCAAGGCCAATAGGAGGTCCCAGCAATAAATATATCTTGATTATCTACTACTACAGCAATAAATATTTCTTGATTAACTACTACTATCTATTACATCTACTATGTTAACCCTGGGTATCCAGAAATAAAAAGCTTGAGGTTTTCCCCCAGAAAGCCCACGGTTTAGGAAGGAGGCCAAACCATTCATATCCTGTCTGAGATGACCTAATTCAGCTGGTTCAGGGAAGGGAGCCCAGGAACAGTGCCAGGGGGCTCCCTTGAGAGTTGGTGGCTAAGTACTGATTTGGTGTTAGGTTAGTCAAATTGTAAAGAAGGATCCAGGAAGAGGAAGTGGAGTGCGTGAAAACCCATAGGAGAGAAACTGAGTCAAAGAACCACAAAAGGTCAGGACAGCAGAGAACTAGGAAGGGACAACACTGAATAAAGAGGGGGCTGGAAAAGCATGTGGCCTTGGAAGCTCTGGTAGTGAACTTGTGTTTGGTTCTTACTATGACAAACAGCCTTGGGAATGTTTTAAATTTGAAAGTGACACTATCAAATATGCACTTACAGCAGATTATTCATACTACAATATGGACAGCGGGAGACAGGATGAGGGTCTGAGCCGAGGTGGGGACAGAGGAAAGCAGTAAGTCAGAGAAGTACATGGGAGGCAGACTCTGCCTGACAGTTTGGGGAATTTGGTAGATGAGAAAGAAACTGCCTTTTCTGAGCCAAGAGGAAAGGAGGAAATAAAGTACTTACCTGTTTGTAATAATCTACATAAGTGATCTCAGAACCATCCCGCCTCCGAAAGGTATGTGTTGGTTTCACAGACCAGTCAATGTCATCAATGCGATAGGTTTTGTTATTGTACCTAATAAGTTCAAGAAACCTTTTTAGAAAAGTTTTCTAAATCATCTCAGATAAATAAATACTTCAAACTTTTAATTCGAAGTATAAAATATGGTCTGGAATGTCAGAAATATAGAAGATAGTAACACAAAAATAATCTTTTTTTAAACTCTTATCTGAGAATATAATTAATTCTCCAGTCTATAGGAGGATCATATTCTAGAAAAACTCACAGGAAAGTCATTAGACTGAAATCTGTTTTTCTCACTGATAGACATGGTAAGTTGAAGTAAGTCATTAGCAAATATTCCAATGCCAAAACATTACTCAAAACTGTCTCATTAGCTTCTGGGGTCTCTCAGATTTTTTTCAGCTCTGTTTTTGTGACCAAAAAAACAAAAACAAAAAATAAAACAAACAAACAAACAAAGCACCAAAGTAGGCTGATCAACCAGCTAGTGTGACATCATGCTTAACCCTTTGTCTAGGGCTGGCCCTTAGCAAAACCGTGGGACAAAGATCACTCTAGTGCCTTCTCCCCTCAGCACTGCATAGTGTGGAATGAAGAACTATGATGTGCCCCAGTCCATGGACAGAAAGCTCTGAAGCAGGTTTCCCCATAGCTCTCGAGACCTTGCAAGATGTCTGTGATAGAGTATGATAATCTAATCTATCAAGATCATGATATGAAAAGAGGGAGGTATCTTTCCAGGTAGTGTGGAACTCAACCAGTATCCCTTCTTGGCTATATAAGCTAGAAATACAACTTTAAAATGAAATTCTATGCAGCCTAAGAGAAGGCTAGAATGTCCCCTAAAAGAAAACATTTTGGCTTAACAGAAGTATATAACAAACTTGGTACTCAGGAAGTCACTGTCCAAGTTTAATTCAATTCAATGTGTGTTGAGGGAAAATTATATATAAATCAACCTAGAGGTTTGCAAAGAAGTAAAAGTACATTCTTAATCCAAAAAACTTTAGTATCTCATATAGAATGTGAGACAAGAACCTCAAGTTCTATCCTACAACACTAAAAAATGCAGTAACATGGCTGTGAAGAGGTGAGTCTATGCAGCACCAAGGGCATGGGCAGAGGACAGAATGGAATAGTGCTCCCCTGGCGGCAAGTAGGGGCTCAGGAAGGTTACAGTTGTGCTATGTGGAAGTGGAGATTTGAAAGGCAGAATTTGGGGTGTGGGGCCCCAACAGAGGCACTGAAGCAGGAAGATTCAGACTGTTAAAGGTTAGGACAGGGGATGGGAATACAGCAAGGGGTAATCTGGAACCATGTCGGCCTGCATCAGTGCAGAGTGCCACATAAGGAAGTCTGGCCTCTACACTGTTGACAACAGCCAGGACCACTCAACAAGTAAGCAAACCACTTAGACCCATGCTCCAGTGCAATTCCTGTTCCCAAACACCATGAATGATTCATTCTCCTGAGAAAGTTTATTTGTATGAAGACTTTTACCTTGTAAGAACAATGAGTCCTATCAGCTGTTGCTCACATGTTTGGGTGAAGCAGGACGTGCCAATTTTGTAGCAGAGGTCAGTCATGAATTCCAGAACAGTCTCATTCCGGAGGACTTTATAACTCACGTCAGCACCAAACAGAAGCCGGCTTTCAAAGTATGACACAGAAATAGCAAACCCAGGCCAAAGGGATAATCTTTTAAAATACAAATAAAAATAACAAGAAAAATTAACACCCAAAAAACAATAAACATTTTTTTCCGATGGTGATTTTTCATTCTAATTCTCCAAGTCTGATCATTTCTTCTTTAGTGTGATTTCTTCCAGTTGCTGATTTTAAAACTTTAATTATTTTCAGCTGGAGTGTCTTTAAACATGTCTGTAGCACACAATATAGTACTATGCAGCAGAATTGCTCAGCACTGGCACTACTGACATTTAGGATAATCCTTTGGACTGGGGTAATTCTGTGTTAGGGGCTGTTTTCTGCTTTGCAGGGTACTTAGCAACATCCAGGCCTCTACACACAGATGCCACACAGGAGCACACCCCAACCTGTGACAACAAAATGTGTCTCCAGACATTGCTAACCATACCCTGGCAGACAAAAATGCCTTGACAGAGAATCACAGATATAGGAGCACTATGTTTATGGGTGATCTGTCCCCATGTGGCAACACCTAGTTTGGAAAAGCATGCTAACCCAAAGGTGAAGGCTGAGGACAGATTCAACAATAAGGAAAACAAGAAGTGACATTATACACAGATATACATGAGAAACTGGAGCCCAAGCTACAGTTCCTTTCTACATGGTATGAAAAGTCTTCTATAAGAAGCTATGGAAGTGACATGAAAAAACAGACAAATATTCTAAAAATTACTTTGTAAGTTTAATTTACTGTGATACTAGGCCAACCTTCAGGACAAGCATTTCCAGTGGGGACATGTGACAGTTTAGAACAAACCCAGACCTATTCTAATCTCTTATCTAGGCAGAGGTATGTGACGGGATGAAAAGATACTACATGGAGACCGCTCTGACTCCCTTAATGAACATATGGCAACCCCATCATTTTCCCTCCACCAGACAGAAGGCCACACACTCCACTCCAATTTTCTATCCCTTCTGCACGTCTCCCTTTGTCTATGCGTCTATATCTGAGTCATCAGTTGCCACTCTTTCACTCAAACATATTATTTTAGAGCGCTGTACACCAACCAGTTCAAGGCAGAGCTGAACATTTTCCCTGCAGCATCAAGCTCCTGGCTTAGGGTGGACGTGCTGTGGGTTTTCAGAACAGTTCTGCCCTTCTCTAGCATAGTCTAGGTGGCTTCTCTGACCTCTGTTCATCCTATGATTTCATATCAACCACCCTGGCTGTGCTGATTTCCCTTCAACAAGAGCACTAACTACACGCTGTAATATAGCTTTTCTCTTTCATTATTACTTCTTAACCATAGAAAATTCAGTTTCTGAATTTCTTTTAGAATTTATGATAATGACCTTGTACACTAATATAAGAAAACAGTCTTCTGTTTTCACATTCACCATTCTATTAAAAACTCAAAATTTATAAAACTCCATTTTATTTCCTATCTCAGAGACTCTCATAGGAGGCATAATGGCATAATATTGCATCATAAATTACACTGCTCACAAATAACCATTTCAGAGGAACAGAAAATATATATAAACCTACTTGTGCTGGGGAATTTCCACTGGCTCTGAAGGTTTGTAGAAGTTCCGTCCGATTTGGTACATAGACAACATTTTTAAGATCCTGAAAGTATATTGTTTTGAGTCTTTGATAAATATTAGTCAGTAACAGTATAACTAAGTTTGTACCCACGCTGAACACAAAAATATACAGCAAGTGCAGAATTCTTTCTTCTTACAGCACTGGAATATGTAGATACTAAATACATCTGAGTATATACAAGTATTCTCGCTTAACAATTAGAGAATAATACCACTGAAATTACCTTTATCTGGGATTGGCTGCAACTACAAACATGTGGTCAAACACCAATTACAATGGTGGTTACTGTAACATTCTGGTTGCCCTATAAAGGGTGAGGCAAGCCATGACTGAAATGGACTCTTTCCCATTTCAAGAAAAGAATGCTGCTTCTGATGAAGCTGCTCAGGCTCCCCAGGTGCTCCCAAGTAACTGTGACAGCCCCTTCAGCAACTAAGCCTGGTACCTCTAGGACTGGAGACATCACCAATGAGAAGCCATCAGTGCAGGGGGAAACACAGGGAGTTCTGAGTGAGAATATGGGGGCTCCTACTCTGTGAGTCAAGCTATGAGCCTCTTCACCTGTAAAAT
>RJWM01029676.1:0-24186 GCA_004363535.1 Dasyprocta punctata | reverse complement strand
AGGCTAGCTGTCAAAAAAATATTTTAAAAATAACTTTGCAACATTTTAACCTAGTATTATATGTTCTTTTTCATTAATGCCTAAACTAGAAGCCTGCTTAAAAATTATTATTATTTCAAAGTAGAGGTGAGCAAAACTGACACTTTTGAGAAAACTGCAACAAGTCCCCTGTGCTATGGAGGTAGCTGCACAAGGAAGGAGTCGGCTGAAGATAAAGTCACAGGAATAGCCACGGTGGTTGGTTGCTGGGATTTATACTATTGAGAGACGCTAAATTTCAGTTAGAGGTGGTGAAAATTAAGATGCAGTGCTTCCCTATCAAGTTCATGGCGCCCCCGATTTCAGCCCCCGCAGAAGGCACCCTACTAGAGGTGAAAAAAGTCTAGGACCTTCTGCCCAGGGCTAAACTGCAGTCAGTGGCCAGGGACTCACCACAAGGGGACCCTTCTGGGGTCAGGCGAGAGCTTTCTTCCTCCTCTGATGCATGGAAACACGTTTATAAAGCAGATTGAAAGCACGTCCCATTTCCTCCAGTCCGGTACAAAGATTAATAAGGACCTTTGATGCATTGCTTCGACAACTGGAATTACCATTGCCAAATAGTCTGCTAATCGGTTAATTCTGAATTTTAATCAGGCTGTCCCCGCTTGCTCCCACTGCCTTGCAAGTGAGGGGGTCTCCCCATCCCCCACGCCATTTTGGCCGGGCCAGGAAGGGTTCGCGTCCCCAGACCAGCCTGTCCTCCTGCGTTTCGGACACCCGGCTCTGAGACCACCAGACACACACACACACACACACACACACACACACACACCCTCGGTCCTCCTGGGGGAGCTGTCATCTCGTAACCACAGAGCCCTGCATGCCATTGCAGGGGCAACCCGGCAGGCGGGGCCCCTCTCCAAGCCGGGCTGACGGCGCCGACACACAGGAGCCTGGCGCGGGGCTGGGGCTCGGGCTCCCGGCGGGGCGGCGGGGAGCGCGCTCGCCCACGCCCACACCCTCCGCACCCGCGGGCACACACTCGGGTGCACACTCCGGCGATCGCGCGCCACGCACCGGGGCGCACGCACACCGCGCGGCGAGCGACTGCCCTGTCACCGCCAGGAGCGTCCGGGGAGCTCAGCCTGGTCCCCTGAGGGCGCCGCCGGCCGCCCCGCCCAGCCCCGCCCCGCCCCCCGAACCAGCCTGGCCCTCGCGCCGTGGGCCGCAAAGTTTGGCCGCGCGAGTTCCCCAGACAGCACCCGGCTCGGCTCCGCACCCCATCAGTGCCGCGGGGCTCTGGGGCACGGATGCACCGCGGGCCCCGCGCCCACCTCGGTACCCGGAGCACCGCGCGCCCACGCTCCCCGAGCTCCGCCTGGGCTTCCGCCCCGCGCCACCGTCCCCTAGCCATGGCGTGTGGCCCCACGCGGACTGGACCGGGGCCCCGATTGCTGCCGCTGCTACCTCTGCTCCTGCTACTCCGGGACGCGGGCTGCAGCCACTCGGCCCCATCCTGGCCCTTGCCACCAGCGGCCTCCGACAGCCTGCAGGAGTCGCCCCCAGGGGACGCGGCCGCCGCCGCGCTGGGCCCCGGCGCCCGAGACATGGTCACTGTGCATATGCTCCAGCTCTATGAGAAGTACAGCCGGCGCGGCGCGCAGCCCGGAGGCGGCAACACGGTGCGCAGCTTCCGAGCCCGGCGGGGTGAGTAGCGCACGGGACCCTTCTCCTTCTCCCCGCCCTCCTTGTCCAGCCTCCACTTGTTGCTTTTCGTCCTCTTTGCACTCCTTCATTTATTACTCCGTCAACGCACTGAGTACCGTGTGCCAGGTGGGAGCCTCCAGCGAGGACCTCAGAGTGGCACAGCCACGTGGCACCGGGTCCCCTTCCTCTGTGGCCGCCCATAAATGCAGGACAAAGGACACCCCCCATCCAGACACAAGCTTTAGGCGCCAGTGAGCCGGGGAGTGTGAGGACCAGAAGGCCAGCAGTGCCAGCATTTGCTGCTGGAGGAGGGATGGTGAGGTGGACACACAGGGCCAGGGGGAGATGGAAGCACCAGGCTGGGCAGGAGAGGGATTTCCAGCTGCAGGAGGTGAACGGTTTTGAAGGCAGGAAGGGGCATGCACTGTGGGTCTCCGGTGCTTGGCATTGAGAATTCCAGGACCCCGGCATGAAGTGTGCGGGCTGCGGAGGCTGAGGAAGTGTCCAGAACCCCAGGCAGGGCAACACCCTGTCCCTCTGCTGTCTGGAAACCACCCCCTGCCTTCTTCCACGGTGCACGGAGCTGAGCAGAGGCCTTCCCTGTTGGATGCCCCGAGGGCCCCTGGGCTCCAGCCCCAGCAGCCAGCCCACTGGGCTGGGCTGCACTGGACCAGGTAGCCTCACAAGCCCCCAGGGAACCAGGCGGCACCTCCTGGGCAGCAGTGGTGGTAGGAGGACCCTGGCTATTGTAGTGATTGCTCAAGGCTGCACAGTGTTGTTCCGGAAAACCTGGGTGAGGGTCTCTTGCAACCCGGTGGGGAGGAGGTATTCATCAGGAGAAAACCCTTTGGCGCACAGGCTGTCTGCCCTCAATGGAAGGACACAGGGCCATCCTACCTGGGGTCAGAGCTGTCACCTGCTGCTCCCAGGCTGTGTGGCTCTAGGTGATGTCTGTGGCCTTAGGACCAGACATGGAGAGCTTGGCCTCCCAGGATGGTGGATGGGCTGCGCTGCCACAGAGGGGCAGTCTTTCTTCCTCCCCTGAGCAGTCTCACCAACCAGGTCAGTGGTGCTGGGCTCCCACAGAACTCATCAAACTATCCTTCTGGTGTCTTTTATTTACCATCGAATGCCCATTGCTGGAGCATCATTATTAAATTAAGCCACTTAGGACTCATCTGGCAGGATCACAACCTTGGTAAATCACTAAAGCCGGTGGAATTGCTCATGCTCATCGATAAACGGGCGGGGCGTGGCCTGAGAGGCTGAAGGAAGGGTGGAACGAGGACCAAGGTCCAAGCCCGGCACTGGCCAGGATCCGTATCTTTCTGTTTTTAAGGAATGGGGATGATACCAGTAACAGGAACCCAGGATTTAACCCCAAAAAGGGCCTGGAGACAGTGTCTCACATCCTGTGACTCTTATTTCACAGACAGGGAAACTGAGGCAGGGAGATCTATGCGTGGCAGTGGTTGGTGTTTCCCCTGTACCAGGCTGTTGCTGTCACTCTGCACACATCCCCTACCATCTCCATCAGCGACGAGCCCAGGGCTGGGGAGCAGTACGGTAGAAAGGACAAGTGGAGAAATCAAAATTCTAGTACAGTCCGGAACTGTCTGACAGATGCCTGTTCTTTGGAGCTGGGAGGTAAATTTAGGCATAAATCCCAGCTTCCCCAGCTGCTGGCTGTGTGTGGTGGCAGCGGCTACTTTCCCCTTCTGAACAGCGGGAAGGAGGTGGAGACTCAGTGCCTGGCAGAGCGGGGGTCTCTGTGGCACATCTCAGTCAGCACTGCCTCCTACCCAGCCCCGTGCCAGCCCTCAGACATGCTGCTTCTCCCTCTGGGGAGCCCATGTGCATGGAGGGGTGAGCCTGGGCAGGGGTCCCCGATCCAGGGACAAGGCCACAAATGAGGTGGCTGCTGTAGATGGCGACAAGTCTTGAAGCTGGAGTTCTTGCTCCATATGGGAGGACAGAGGGCATGGGCACAGAGACAGGCAGACCCAGGTTCATGTTCTGCCTCTGCCCCTTCCCAGGGGGGTGACTTTAGGCTGGTTACGTCCCCTCACTGAAGGCCCAGCCCTCTGTCCACAGAGTGAATGACCCATGTCATTGCAGTAAGCACACGGCCCTCAGGGCCAGGTGCTGAGCCATGGACATGCGCAGAACTCTGTAACTGGCACCCCAAGTCTAAAAGTCCTAAATCCCAAAAGCCACAAATTCAAAACTTTTTTGAGCACTGCCGTGATGTTACGCGTGGAAAATTCTCCAGCCAACTTCATGTGACAAGTCTCAGTCAAAATGCAGATACATTAAAAATAACTGTACGAAATTACGGGCAGACCAGATTTTTAAAGTACAGGAAAGAGAAAAGAGTGTGGTCTTCAGCCTGGGGTACCAGTCCCAAGCCATCTCATCACTTATGCATATGGTCCAAAAAATTTTTTTAAAATCTGAAATATAAAGTATTACTGTTAAGACCATTTCAGATATGGGATACTCAACCTGTATTGCAGCTTAAAGATGGGAAGAATGGGGCCCCCAGGGAGGTCACTGGCTGAAGGCCCAGCACCCCCTCGTCTCCAGCTGTGTTTGCCAAAGAACAAGGCTGCCTGAGCTCCTTAAGGATGTGGTGGCCTGGCCCTAAGACAGAGGCCAGGGCCCCGTAGACCTCACTGGTGCCCTCCCTTCCTGTTTCCTGCAACCAGCGACCTTTTAATATGCCCTGTGGGTCCCCACGTTTATCACAAATCTCTGGGCACCAAATGCTACCCTGCCGTGCACCAGGACCTAGGCCCACAGCAAAGAGCAAAACTGACAAAGGTCTGCCTTCTCAGAGTTTATGCAGAGAAGAAGGCAAATGAGAACTAATGAGTACACATGCTGGCGGGAAGTGCTTGAAGACAGATGAGGTGGCAAGGGGCTCTTCGGTCCCAGGGCCAAGGGCAGCTTTGCAGGGGAGGCTGACTGGGCGGAGACCTGAAGGATGATCCAAGACACTTGGTGGGACGAGCCAGGCAGGGGAAGGAACGGCCCCGGCAAAGCCCTAGACAGAAGCCTCAGGTAGAGATGACAAGAAGAACAAGTGTGGAGGCAGAGGGAGGGACGGGCTGCAGACCTAAGAGGACTTTGGCAAGTGGTGTTTTGTTTGGGGTTATGGAGGGCTCCAAGCGAAGGAAGTCCCAGGGCTGCTCCCACACACAGGGGCTGCTGTGAGCTCTGCTCTGTAAGGCTGGCGTGACCAGATGCTGCCCACAGCTGTTGTCACTGTTGCAAGTGTCTCTCCCCACTAGGCAGAGCTCTCCCAGGGTGCCTTTGAGCCCCCTGGCCACGAACCCAGGCAGTTGATCTTTAGCCAGAGTGGGAGTTCTGCAGACACTTTTGGGGAAGGGGGCATTGATAAAAGGAGAGAAGGGAGGAAGGTTCCTTGCTCAATCACTGGCCATGGGGGCTCCTCCTTGGGCTTCTCCCTTGTGGCCTGGGCACATCTCAGCTGGAAACTTCAGGTAGGTACTTGTCCCTGCCATAAGCCACAGCCCATGTGGCACGGGCAGGTGCATGTGGAGGAGCAGCCAGCCTGAGGCCCCTCACTCCCTGGGGCTACGGTGACCCAGCTGGACCTCAGCAGATCCCAGCAGGGAGGGTGCTCTTGGGGCAGGCTGCCTAGGAAGGGGAGAGCTATCTCTGGCCGGAAGCAACCAAGCCCCACAGAGGTAGGACACCTGCCCTCTCAGGTGGCCTCTGAGACTCGCCCTCACTCTGGATCTGTGATATGAGCAGAATAATCAATGTTTTAGACATGAACTGGATAAAACAAGACACACCTGTCACGTTGGTTGGGTCAGGACCCAGGTGCTGCGGGAATTGGGGGTGGGGCTGCTCACATTGGCATAGGAGGAGCTGGCTGTACCTCCCTCTGTCCTTTTGGTGGCAGTGGCAGTGGCAGGAAGCATGTTTAAGGCACCTCCCTCGTTTGGAGCACACCATGTGCCATTTCTTTTAGCTGCGGAGGTTCTTATGAGGCCTGTATCAGGCAGATACGGGCAGTGAGGCTCAGAGCACAGTGCCATCCAACAGGGACTTGGAGCATTTGCTGCCTCGGGAGTGGGTGCTGCACTGTGATGACCTTCGCCCTGCCACAGGTCAATGAGCATGGGGCAGAAGGAGACACCAGTGACCCTCAGTGAACCACCCTGCACAAATGCTGTGCAGGGGCCCCCAGCTGTGGGTGACAGCATTGGACACCCAGCAGAAGTTTCCAGCTTGGAGGAGCTGCAGATACACAGCCTGGGCCACCTGAGCTGCTTCCCAGACTTCCTGCACGTGTAGAGTCCCCAGGGGTACTGGTTAGAATGTGGGACTCATGGCTGTGATTTCAAGGCCACAGTGCTTGGGAAGCCAAATTTAAATGCATAGCAGGACCCAGTGTGGCTTCCTGTGCATGGGGTGTGTGGCGGAGCTGTGACATCTCCCTGTGTTGGGAGAGTTAGCTAGGGTGATGTCTTTAGCCTTAAGGGGCTCTCCATAGATATTTCTCCCTTTCTTCCTCCCTCACATGATCCATATGGAAGCTACCAATAGAACTATGCTTCTTTCCCAGTAGAAATGAAGAACATTAAACTGAAGACAGTGGTTTAAAAAAATATCTCAGCTGATCTCTGGATGCAGGTGTCAGAGAAGTGTGGCCCAGACCCATGGCCCTTGGGAGCTCAGTGTCCTCCATCTCCTGGACTGCTCCTTCCAGGGAGGGACACCACCTTCGCTGTCCTGGTCTCCAGCCCAGGACACGCCAGGAAAGACCACTCCTTGCTTACAGGGAACTTGTCCAGCTTCCTGGGACCACAGGGTGACATGGGGAGCATGTGGTGGGGCCAGGTGAGAAGGTCAGCTATCCCAGAGAAACTGAGGCAGGCGCATGTTCAGACTTCCCTGGAGGCCAAACGTGATGGTCACGCAGTCCCGGTCCTCACTGCGGCTGGTGCCTCCTGACTGTGACCTGGCCTTTGGAGGTTACCGACTGAACTCGTGCAATCCTGATCCTGCTCTTTCTTAAAAGTCTCACAGCAGTTGCTCAAATGGCTGTCCTTAATCTGAGTTTCACTTTTGAAGGTCCTCAGAATGCTGTGAATGATAGGAAGGTCTCACTATTTCACCTCCTTTGGAGGAATGACTGTATTTACTATCAATCGTATTTAATGGCTGCATTTAAAAACTGGTTGCATAGAATAGATAGCTGTGCAGTACCTGTGGCCGCCTAAGGCAAGGCTTGGACCCAGCCCAAGCCATCGTGAGCACCGACTGAAGGTGTCAGCGACACTTGCTCGTTTGGTCTTTCTCAGGCTGTAGAGTACAAGCCAAGAAACAGGAGCTTCAGGATCCAGCAGGCAAGACACCCACCCTGTGACCTCTGCTTCCCTCTTCTGCCCGCTCCCCTCCTTAACCTTCCCCCGCCATGTAAATAGCTCATGTCCATTGGAGACACACAAGCACGCCCCCATCAGCTTGATATGAGGATTGCAGGAAAGGAGGCAGTCGAAGTGTGGACTGGGTATGAGTGGTTGGGTCTTGGCAGGAGGGGCCCTGAGCAAGGTGCAGTTCCTAGATAGAATCCAACAGTGGTCTGTCCTTCTCTCGCAGAAGTGGTCGACCAGAAGGCTGTGTATTTCTTCAACCTGAGCTCCATACAGAGTTCGGAGATGATCCTCACGGCCACCTTCCACTTCTACTCAGAGCCACCGCGGTGGCCCCGCGCACGCGATGTGCCCTGTAAGCCTCGAGCCAAGACCGCCCCGTGCCGCCTGCCACCCGCGGGCCCCGCGCGCCTGCACGTGCTCTTCCGCAGCCTGGCACAGAACGCGGCCACTCAGGGGCTGCTGCGCGGAGCCATGGCCCTGGCGCCCCCGCCGCGCGGACTGTGGCAGGCCAAGGACATCTCCGCCATCGTCAAGGCGGCGCGCCGCGACGGCGAGCTGCTCCTGTCCGCCCAGCTGGACTCTGGGGAGAGGGACCCCGGGGTGCCCAAGCCCACCCACCACGCTCCCTACATCCTCGTCTACGCCAACGACCTGGCCATCTCGGAGCCCAACAGCGTGGCAGTGACGCTGCAGAGATACGATCCCTTTCCTGCCGGGGACCCTGCGCCCCACGCCGCCGCGCGCAATAGCTCCGCGGACCCCCGCGTGCGCCGGGCGGCGCAGGCCCCCGGGCCGCTGCACGACAACGAGCTGCCTGGGCTGGATGAGCTGCCCGCACGCGTGCCCTTCGCCCCGCACTTCCACAAGCAGGAGCTGTGGCCCGGCCCGTTCCGCGCGCTGAAGCCCCGGCCTGCGCGCAAGGAGCGCAGGAGGAAGGGCCAGGACTCCTTCCCCGCCACCGCCTCGCAGGTGCTGGACTTCGACGAGAAGACCATGCAGAAAGCGCGGAGGAGGCAGTGGGACGAGCCGCGGATCTGCGCGCGGCGGTACCTGAAGGTGGACTTTGCAGACATCGGGTGGAACGAGTGGGTCATCTCGCCCAAGTCCTTTGATGCCTACTACTGCGCAGGAGCCTGCGAGTTCCCCATGCCCAAGGTAGGCCGGCTGGAGCGCCTCCGCCCTGTCCCGCCTGTCCCCTGAGCCTCCGCCTCAGCTCCGCCCCTGCTTGGTGGGAAGCCCCCCTGCCTGGGTGACTTCCGGTCCCCACCTCCAGAATGGAGGTGATAACCTGCGATCCAGAGAGGCGAGAAACAGGCAGAGGTGTGCAGAGCCCCCAGATGTATTTGGCCTGCCTGTGCTTTGGAAAGTTTGCCTTGGTCGAATTAGAATTTTTCAATCAGAACATGTCTTCTGAAAAGCCGCACCATCTCTGTAGGACATTCCCAGCAGCTGCCCTCTACAGAGCGTGGCAGTGCTGCCCCACGGGCAGGGCGGGTCCCAGAGGCTCTCCTGGCCACAGCGCTCTTGTTGCTAGCCGAGGACCCCAGGTATGGGTGTCTGTGACCAGTCAGGTGCTAGTCTCAGTGTCTCCCGCTGTGGGCTCCCTCCCTTCTCTGGCTCAGGCCACCCCCGGGTGGGGATGGGGGAGTGGCTAGCAAGACACACCAGCACGGTGCTGTTTCATTGCTCTGGCCCTGAGCTCCGAGTCTCCCCTTCCCCTAGGCTGCATTGTGGCTCTGTCCACCTCTGGGCAGCTGGGCCCTGTGAACCCTTGACTCCCGGCACATAGCTTCCTCCTGCTTGCTCCTCCAAGAAAGGAAGTCATTGCATAAATCCAGTTTGATCCTCACTAAATCAGACCGGTGAGAAAGCACAGGCCCGGATGTAGGCTGTCTTAATCTGTTTGCGAATTGAGGGGGTTCTCCTGCAAGCTGTGCACGTGCCGGAGAGGGGAAGGGAGGAGCCCAGCAGAGACGGGGCTGCTGGAGAGGCTTTGCGCAGGCTGGGGGCAGAGGCAAGGCCAGAGCTCTGCAGGCACGCAGCTGGCTGATTCCGGGCTTACTTATCAGCCTGGCTCGCAGCCTCCCCGCTTTCCCAGACACCAGCCAGGACGCCACGGGGAGCCTCACACACGCAGGTGTCCCCGTGCTGCCCTTTCCCCCATCGCCTGCTTCTCTGCTGGCCAGCAGCGTGCTGGAGCAAGTGGCAGTGGTGTTCACCTTGTCAGAGGTGGACATGTGTGCCAAGCCAGGTCGCTGTCTAACTGAGGGGACCAGGTCAGGCTCCTTAGTCATTTCAAGCCTCCGTGTCTTCACTGGTGACGTGAAGGTCATATTCACCCTAAAAATTGATAAGATGACAAAATGAGAGGATGCCAGTAACGCTGCAGCTGCAGTCCCAATTCAGTCAGGCACAGCCTGCAAGTGTCTGTGCCCCGCCCCCAGCCCGCCCCTTGAGTCTCCATAACTGAATTTTAGGGTTAGGCAGCCTCTGCCTGGCCCCAGGTACACCTAGTAGATGTGTGGCACACGGGCGCCCCCCAGTGGCCAGTGCCTTTCAAGGACGAGGGATGGGCAGGCAGGTTTGGGGTCTTGCAGGCTGACTTTGTCAAGGGAAGCGCATGTCCTGGAACTCAGTTTTTCTCCTGGGTCACCATTTCCAGGGCCTCGGTCAAGGAATAGCAATAGAGTGCTGTGGTCTGCGACCATGAGGGCAGTCGGGGTGAGGGGAGGGGTGCAGACAGAGCACTGAAGTGACCCTGCTGCCTTCTCACCCTGCAGATTGTCCGCCCATCTAACCACGCCACCATCCAGAGCATCGTCAGGGCCGTGGGCATCATCCCGGGCATCCCAGAGCCCTGCTGCGTTCCAGACAAGATGAACTCGCTCGGGGTCCTCTTCCTGGATGAGAACCGGAATGTGGTTCTGAAGGTGTACCCCAACATGTCTGTGGAGACGTGTGCCTGTCGGTAAGGCTGCTCCAGGGAAGGAAGCCTCACCCAGCGGAGCCCGCAGGAGCTGGGCTTGGACTGGCAGAGCCACTGCAGGTGCTGGGCGGAGCTTGAAAGCATCGCTGTTAGATCCAGAAAGATCTTGGTGCTGCTGGTGGCAGAGCCCCCTGAATGCTTCCTGAGTCCACACCCTGAAGGAGTCCGGAAGTAGCCCTGGCCTGAAGGTCACTCATCAACCCACTGTCCTCAAGGCCTGCAAACGGGGCATGCCAGCCTTGGTCTGTGCATTCATCATCTCAAAACTTGGGAGGACTCTGCACTTTTGGGGTGCTCAGTCCCCCATGTACAAAGGCCCACTCTTTAAATGCTCAGCTTAAACTGGCAAAAGGACCTCATCATGGCATAAAAGGGTGTTTTCTTTTCCACTCCAATGCAGACGCTTTTCTACATGCAATATGCACATATAACCGTTGTGGGTTTCTTTCTTTTAATATATATTTTGTTCTGAAACAAAAGGGAGGGAGTTAAAACCATTCCCCACAAAAATAATCAGGCTGGTTAGGTTGGGTTGTTTAAATGCATATGGAAGTAACGTATACAATAATATGTTGGAATACTAAAAAATAACCAAGATTTTATATTTTTGTAAATTATACTTTGTATACTGTAGATTGTGTATGTACTGTGTTTTTATGGAAAGCTAATAAACTAAAGGGACAGTGGTATCTTGAAAAAGTCAAATGTCCCCCATTCTCAAACACTGATCTTTTTCCATTCATCTGAGTCTAATGTCTGGGTGGCTCTGGGGGACACAGTGGCCTTTAGGATTGGTAGCGGCCCTGAAGTCATCTCCATTACTCTCTGTCTGTCCCAACCAGCAGAAAGAAAGCTGCTCCAAAGCTTTGCAGGACCCTGCCCACCCGCTCTGTTTTGCAAATCCCCACCCCAGCTGGCACCAAAAGGGCCATGGATCCATACAGGCACAGTGGCCTGCTGGGAGGTGACTAGACCTTTAAAGGACAGCCTGCAGTTGCCTGTGCTCCTGACACGAGAAAGAGACCTTCTGCATAGGGTAGTTCAGGCAGGAGGAGACAGAGCACAGCCCTCTCGGGTCCAGGTTGAGGAGCACTGGAAGGATCATGTGTTCTCTTGTGCGTGCTTGTAGGGCAGCTACAGAACTGTCACAAAATAGCCTCCTCTAAATGGCTCTGTTACGCCTGACATTTGCATTGCCTTCCTGTGGTCCCCTCTGGCTGGCATTTCTGAAAAGAACCTGGGTCCAACTCAAGGTAGGAACATCCTGACCTCACCAGAGGGACCTGAGAGGATGGCGTGGCCTTGAGTCAACCCATGGGAACTGCGAAGTTGCTGGGGTTCGGGGGAGGAGGATCGTGTAGCAAGGCACTCCAGGTGCAGTCTCAGGTGGGGGCCTAAGGCAGGGCTCCCGTGCCAGGCGGGGAGAAGGCCTGCTCCCAGGGACTCAGGACAGGACAGGTGAGGCAGGAGTGAGGGCCTACGGTGGGGCATCCCAGGGTACCAGCCCAGGTGCAGCGTGGAGCTCTGGACTGTGCACTGTGCCTCAGCAGTAGCCCAGTCTTGAGGTGGGGAGACGGTGTGCAGCTCCCGCAGGCTTCCAGCTGCCCCTGGGAGAAGAGCTGACAGTCCCAGTTCCCTGGCCCTCCTCGGAGGTGCTGCACCGAATCTGGAGACGAGCAAAGAGTCGCTGTGGAGCCCAGCAGTTGGCTGACCCCGCCAACAGGCCAGGCTGGGGATGCTCGCCGCACGGGTGCTGTCGTGGTCTCCGCTTCCTGCTGGAGGTGGCTGGGAGGTCACAGATCAGCTGCAAAATTAGTGCTTGGTCTTCCGTGTCTGATCCTTTTCAGAGCGCGGCAGGAGATAAAACAAATTTAAACATCGGGGCTTGAAAAGACTCAAAGTCCCTTTCTTCCCAATACGAGAAGCTTCATGTGCCCCTACTCCACCTTCTCCCTTAAACTACTCCCTTTCCTCTTTTAATAAAGATGGGGTGTCCTGTGATAGCTTTATTTTATTCCTTCTGGCATCTGTAGTTTCAAGTCTTCATCTCCAAATTTCTGGGATGTGGTGGAGTAGTCACTCATCCGGGGCCAGTAGGTACCGTCTTCCCCAAGTGCACCATGAGGCTGTGTGGTGTGGAGAAGAGGTGGGTGATATACAGCCCAACTCTGCATGGAAGGCTCTGGTGGCCTCAGGCATTTCTCGGGCTCACAGGGCAGTCTGTGGTTTAGATCTGGCATCTGCCAGATCGGTGCCACAGCAAAACTGTCAGGGAGCATAAGTAACCTGTCCACTAATGTCTTCCTGAGGCCACAGATCGGTGCTCACAGCTGCCCACTCAAGGTCCACATGGCTGGTCCCACCCCAGACTTCCCAGCAAGGTCCCTTGGGATGGCCCAATGTCATTGAGTGCCATTCCCAGCAAGGGCCACTGGGATGGTCCAATGTCAATGAGTACCATTCCCAGTAAGGTCCCTTGGGATGGTCCAATGTCAGTGAGTGCCATTCCCAGCAAGGTCCCTTGGGATGGTCCAATGTCATTGAGTGCCATTCCCAGGAAGGTCCATCGGGATGGTCCAATGTCATTGAGTACCATCACAGCAAAGCAGGGTTTAAGGAGGTGTGTGGCTTAGTGCTCAGTGTGGATGAAGCTCTGCATGTGAACCCCAGCATGGGAGGAAAAGAAGGAAGGGAGGAGAAGGAGAAAACATAGATAAAACAGCTTTTCCCTTGAAATCAAAATGTCAACATGGTATTGTTGCAAGAGTCAAAGGCTTCCAGCGTGCAGCCTTGCTGCGCATGGGTCCCCGTGGTCACTCAGCTGCTCTTGTCAGTCTGCAGGGAGCAGGATGGTGACCTGATGCTCGGCCTTGGCCCTATACTTACAAGGTGTGACATTTTAAAATTTATTACAGTAAAAACCCAACCAAACCAAACACTTCTGTTTGAAATCCTCCCCTTTGCTTTGAACACTTACGTCATCATTTTTTGCACTTTCCAAAGGAGTTCTGAAGTTCTCTGTGAGCACCTTTAACTGTGCCGTCACGGCTGCCTCAATGTTCTGAATTAATTCACTACATTTACCTTGCATGGTCATTTTGACCTTGGGAAAGAGCCAGAAGTCACGGGGTGC
The DNA here is from genome assembly GCA_004363535.1 of Dasyprocta punctata. Taxonomy (NCBI): domain Eukaryota; kingdom Metazoa; phylum Chordata; class Mammalia; order Rodentia; family Dasyproctidae; genus Dasyprocta; species Dasyprocta punctata. The sequence continues at coordinate 10,964 of RJWM01029676.1, read as the reverse complement.
CACATTCAGCGAGCAAGGTGAAGAGGCACCGTGACGTTTTCATGAGCCTGCCCCTCCTTTGGGTGGCACTCGGCAACAGCGTTCGTAGTATTTTTGGTCACACCTTGTGAAGACAGTCACAAAAGAAGGCTTCCAGAACCGCTTCAGAAAGTAGCAGGAATAATGGGCTACGGGTGTTCAAAGCAAAGGGGAGTATTTCAGGGGATTTATGGCCATGTGTCCGCTACTGTGATAATTTCTTAAAATTTAAACATCCTGCATGCTTGTATTTACCCTCTGGAAAGGTCTGGCATCTCAGGGATAGTCTACGTGTCCAGTACTGAAAGCACAATGGAGAGCTAGTCACTCTCAGGCTGGAGAAGTCACTGGGAAGTTCTGACACAGCTCTTTTCCTCTAGAAGCAGCAGAACTGGGTCCTGCTATTACCAAACATCCTGTCTTGGGCATCCCAGTAAGTGCTTCTATGTCTAGGTCATTCATAAAATACCATTAGAGTCACTCATGCCTATCACTGACACTGCTTCTGTGGCCAGGATGGAGACAGCTGAGGCAGAAGAACTTACGGATGCCCGGGACGGTGGAGAAGGGGGTGGCAGGGGGCTCCGGAGGAGGAGGAAAGGAGATGATGCCACAGAGAGAGCCACTTTGGGGCCAGCTGGGGAGGGAGAGCTGGGCCTGGCAGGTGGAGTAAAAGGGCATCGCAGGACCACGTGTGCAGTGTGGGTCCTGGCGGGAGGTGGCTAGGAGGTTATTCACCTTCGCCAACACCTGGGACTTTAAAGCCCTTCACAGATAACCAAGCTTCTGGGATTTCCGTACCCCTCCCCTCTCCCCGAGGTGGCAATGTCCATCCAAGCCACGATCCTCTCTCCCCACTCTGGAACTTACCACTCAGCATGACCCAGTTTAGGCTCCCTCCTCTGATACCACCAAGATGTCATTTGTATGATCAGGGCTGCAAGGGGTTCAGCCAGAGAATGAATGCTCATTCGCTCCATTATTACCCCATGTTTAGCACCCAGTGTGGGCCAAGATCCTGGCTGGGCAGTGCCGTCAACCTTCCGTATCCATGGCTTCCCAATCCTCAGATTCAACCAACTTTGGGCTGAAAATAATTTGTTTTAATTTGCCTTTGTGCTGGCAGAGCACAGGCTTTTCCATGCCACTATTTCATAAACAGTACAGCATAGCAACTCCATTATGCTTTTATTAAGAGTCTTAAGTAACCTCAAGGTGATGTAAAGGGAAGATAAGGGCAAGTCATGTGTGAATACCACAGCGCTTTGTTCTTAAACACATTTTTATTTTTAATTGACACTTAGGAACAGTTATGACACTGTACAGATCCATGAAGTACAGAGTAGCATTGCAGTATGAGTACACAGCATGTAATGATCACATCAGGTAAGTAAATGACATATCTGTCACCTCAGACACGCTTAGCAAGCTTGAAGCCCTGGGTTCCATCCCTAGCATCAAAAACAAACCAAACACCAAAACCCATCATTTTCCCATCTACTGGCTATTTTGGAATATTCTATTAGCTGTTGCAGTCATAGTTACCCTGCTGTGCATAGACCATGAGAAGTTATTCCTCCTGTCCCCCTGTACCCCTGGGCCCACTCACTATGCTGCAGGTGTTTTATTCAAAGGACTTGAGCACCTGCAGAGTTTTGTATCTGCAGGGAGCTCCTGGAACCAATTTCTCCTGGACACCGAGTGACAACAGTCCTACCTACTTTATCTACCTCTCTGACCCATACTGTGGTACATAGAGGGACTGCTTAGCATACTCGAGGCCATGGTTTCCATCCCTGGCACCAAAAAAGAAAACAGTGTGGGAACCTGAGTGCCTATCAGAATCACCTGGAGGGCTTGACCCGTGTGCAGGGTCCACCTGTTTCCAACCAAGTCTGAGATTCTATTTCTAGCCAGTCCTCAGGGGCTGCCACTGGCCCTGGACCCAAGGTGAGATTCGTCATTGGAAAAAAGTGTTCTGGGTGTGGTCACCAGTGGGAAGGAAAGCAGGAGCCCAGGGGCTCAACCTGGAGCTGGGAGGAGTCCCCAGCCTGCTCTGCCTGGTCCCAGCTGTCTCTTCAAGGTCAGGGTGGGTCAAGTTTTCATTCCTCTGAGCAACCTGCAGGTGGGTGTGGATACTGAGCACCTAGGGGGACGCACAAGGGCCCTCCACGGCGATCTCTCCTGGGGTGGAAGGGGTCCCTGATCGGGGAGGCAGCCCTGTTGCAGGTGCTCAGGGGATCTTCCTCACTCCGTGATGAAGGGTGCAGTCAAGGTCACTGCTTGGACCTGAATCAGATGGATGAGCTGCCTCTGCCCCTCCTCACCAACCATCCAGCCATCAGCAACAGAGAGGGAGGATGAAGCTGAGTTGGCAGCGGCCAGAGACAGAGCCCAGGCTGCTTGGCACCTGCACGTGGCCAAGGGAGTCCTGTGCATGCACTAGCGTGTGGTAGGGGTGGCCAGGAGAGGGCAAGCGTCAGGAGGAGAGAGGCCCGGTTCCGACAGCAGGCTGCCAGGGCAGGGCTCTGCAGAGGGGAAGGTCAGCTGCCCAGGAAGGGGACGGGGACACAGTGACTGGAGGGTCGGGCACTGTGCTGACAGCAGCAATAATGACTGTGACTCTCGAGGTGTCCTGGGTTCTGTGCTAAGTGCAATGGGCTCCTGAGAACACCCAGGGTCTCTGTGATCCTCAACCTGTCCCCTGGACAGTGACAAACAGGACTTTTGAGCATGGCCTCAGGAAAGTGCAGGTGAGACTTGGCCAGTGCTGCACCCTTTAGGCTGGGGTCTGGGGTCGGGGGTGGGGTGAGCAGGGGCTCAGCCAAGGGTAGAGCACACCACCCACTCCTCAGGTCTAAGCCATTCAGAGCACTGGGTTTCCCCAGCAACGTTGATTGGTGGAGGCTTAGGCAAATGATCCAATCAGGGCCAGGGAAATCATGTGACTCTCCCGGACTTCCTGGCACAGGGGCTTCTGCTCCTCTACTCCTGAGGGCAGAGGACGGGCATGAGGCTGCCTTGGTGGAGGTTGGAGGGCAGGGCTGAGACTGAGGGCGGCACAGGGGCTTTGCCCCCTCCAGCTCAAGCTGTCCTGAAGCCAAACTGCCAAAGAACTTTCTGATTTCGTGAGTCAGCCATCACGCGTTTGCTTGAGCCCGTTCCGAGTTTGCTTTTCTGCCACTTGCCGCAAAAGGAACTGTAAGTGACACACCTTTCTGAAAGAAAAACACACCCACATGTACCTAAGGGGAAACCAAGCCCACGCATACCAAGCCTATGGACACCAAACTTTGTACACGAAATGATTTCAGAGGTAAATCAAAGGCAGACATTGCAGATACTTGAATCTGGGTTGTCTTGCATTTTCTATCTGTTTTTAATTTATCTAGGCATAGATTCAAAACCACCCTGATTCAGATCTTAGGTCTTTGAATCATCATGAGGATGGATTTCCCTGGGAAAAGTAAGTGAGGAATTAGGAGGTGCACAATTTCAGGGTGGGGGGTAAACAAGATTTTCTGTGGTTCAAATAGGACTGCTTCTTCCTAAGGCCCCAGCAACAAGAATTGGTGAGAGGAAAGAGAGGTGTGTGTGTGTGTGCGCGTGCGGGGGCGGAGGGGGGTTCCCTAGAAATAGGAATCTTAGCATCCTGTAGGAAAAGCAAAGCAAGACCCAAACCTTGTTTCCTACAAGAGTTTGGGAGATCTGTTCAAATAAACCAAGGTCAACTAGGAAAGGTCTGAAGGCCTGGACGTGACCTAAGGAAGCAGGCGTTTGGGCTGGTGAAGCAGTGTCCCCATAAGAACCTGGAGCTTCGTGTAAAGTGTAGGAGGAGATGAGGAGTGACCCCAGCTGGCCAGCCGCAGGGGCATGGTTCAAGAAAACAGGTAAGTGTGGGAGAGAGTGCCTGGAAAGTTGTTACCTTGGTGCCTTACAGGGGACACCAGCCAGGGTGCCTCAGACAAGTAGGTGTCAGATGTATAGGATCCTCCCAACAGCAAAGCCAGGACTGCGACACCAGCAGGTGGCCCCTTCCATAGTATTCAGAGCCCCCCAACCCCCCCTCCGCCCTTGACTAAACCCAGGGTGCACTTGGACTTCCTGATAATATCATCAGGATACCTTGTGCAAATCAAGACAATAAAGAAATGTGAACGTGTGGATAGGTAGGGCTTGGGGGATGCTAATCTAGACACACACAGGCACAGTGCACTGCCCAGCTGTGGGGAGTTGTGACAGATCATGTGACAGTCACGGGCAGCCTCTATAGCCAGATGCAATGACCTCTTCTATAAACAAGGCCACCGCCCTTTATCTGCAGTCCCCAAACCCAAAAAACTTCTGGAAACTTCAAGTTTCTTTTTAACTCTTATGGCAAACTTTGACCTGCAGGAATATTTTTGTGTTTATGTATTTGTTTCACTGCAGAAATATTACATGTTGGCTGATAAGGCATCATCTCTGATCCCTTTGGGGATATTACCGTATGTGCATGTTATACTGAATTTTGCCAATCTGAAACTTTCTGAAAACATTCCCAGCAGTCAGGGTTTCCGAGAGGGAATTATATAAAGCTTTATGTGTTTCAAAATGTTAGCTGTGGGCATTGTTGGACAATGATGAGGTTATGAATTATTTTTTATTTCCTGCTTTATGTTTCACATTTCCCACATTTTTTGTACTGCAAACTACTGTTATAATCAAAACAAACCTGCAGCATTACAGCACGGGACTGGGCAGCAGCCCCTGCGCGTCCCTGAGCATACCCAGACCGCCCGTGGAGTCCCCTCGCTCAGCCTGTGACATGGAGGAGGGTCTTGGGCAGGGGGGCTGCCCGCCCTGTGCTCCGGCTCCTCCAGGCTGCACCCTGGTCTGCAGCCATCGTTCAGCCTCCGGGGTTTCCCCTGCTCCCTGGAATCCTTGTGCTGAGCTGGACCAACGCCCAGCACACTTCCTGCCCCCTCCCCAAGCAGCATTTCTGCAGCTGTGCCTGTCCCCTCCTCCCCTGGTCATGTCCCCGAGGGACAAGGACAGCAAGTTCTGTCCGATCACTCAGGGACTCCTGGCTTTTCCCTTCTTCTGGGGCATCTCTGACCACTGCCCGGCACCGGTGGCTCCTGCTGCATCTCCCTGAACCACCTCCCCAGGCCCTGGCATTTTGAACTGTGACACCATGCATAGTAGGTGTTATGGTTTATACATTGTGTCAACTTGAGAAGTCTAGAAGCTTAATTAAGTAACTCAGCAGCTCTACATCCTGGGGTGTACAGTACAAACAGTACCTGTTCATTGTGTCAATTTGAGAAGGTCAGAAGTTTAGCTGAGAGACTCTGCAGGAAGCCAGGGGTCTTACTTTGTAAATATCTTCATCCTGTGCAAAGGAAGGCAAGGAGATTTGTGAATGCTACACCCACACTGGAAGGCCGGGTGGTGTCCTGTGTACAATGTAAGGGAGAAAAAGAGGCTTGCTCTTGCCCCTTTTACTCTGGCTGCTTTTGCTCAGCTGTTGCCTTGAAGTGCTGCCCCAGTGCCGTGCCACGCTGCCTTGGAGCCGGCTGATTATGGACTGAAACCTCCAAAAACTGTAAGATAAACCTTTCCTTCCCTAGTTTTGGGTGTCAGGTGTTTTGTCTCAGCAACAAGGGAAGAGTAACTAAGACAGCAGGGATGGACAAAGGCCAAGTGTAGGCACCTTGCTCTTAAATAACACACCCCTGGGGCCTCAGAAGCCGTACCCCAGCTGTGTATCAGCCTCCACCTGCCAGGTGTCCAACTCCAGGCACAGAGCCCCAGCCTCCCACTCACACGAACTTTAAAGTCCTCCTAGCTATCAGGTACAGCCCCGGTGGCCTCCCCATTAATCTGAACCAAGACCCCAACGCCCTCAACAGCGACTGCGCTGGGATTCTGGACCAGCAGGCTACGTGTGCTTGTGGCACTGCCCGGAGCAGCCAGTAGACGCGGCTTCCTCCCTAAACTCCAGCTCCATCAAACCCGGAGCCCACAGTGGCAGCCTGAGTGCATCATGACCTTAAATCCTGACCACTGTGCTCTGCCCCAACTCACACTCACAGGGAGGAAGTGTGGCAGGAGGATTTGAACCAACGCTGACCCTGCTCTGAGGTCTTCCCCATCACACAGTTACGCCAGCACAGACACACTGCGTCTCCGACCCCTGCTGCTCGGGAGCCTGTCCCCGGTGGAGCAGCTGAGCCACACCGGCAGGTCCTGACACGCCCTGATGGAGTCTCACGCCCCATCCACCCTCCTGACCCTGGATTTGTGTCATTTTCTGGGTCCTCCGTGTTGTTTCTATGTCTGGAGGTCTTTTTGATATAGGACCTCCAAAAGATAAAGGGGAAATACTCTAACTCCCAACCTGCTAGATGTTAGATATACCGTGTTCATGTTCCTGCAAATTGAAGAATGAATTCTGAGAACCAACAGAGATTAAGAGTAGGAAATATTCACTGAGGGGACAGATACAGCTCCTGAGAGACAGCAAGAGACCTGAATGGGTTGCTGCAGATGCCACTTTACAGAGGGGAGTCTTTACAGAGCAAAATCGTGAGGCGAGCACAAAATCACCAGGAGGGTATAAAGTGGGGCAAAACTATGATCAACCAATAGAATTATGAGTACAACCCAGGGGGGAAGCAGGTCACGTTGCAAGGGCACACGGAAAGAACACGGACCTTTTTTGGAGAGGATGAGTCAGGAGGTCCTGGTCACCCACCTGGCTGGCCGATGCCTAGTTAGGCTTATAGGACCAGGTAACACTCATCAGGTAATACTAGTACATTGCTTATACCCCAGGGAGGTATGTAGGCATACTGCCTTTATCTCGAGGCCTGGCCTTCAACGAATGCACCTCCAGCGACGGTTGTAATGGCTTCTCATCTTCGGCAGCCCCGTCTGACGCCACCATATTCCTACCTCACTCAGCTGTCTACAATATTTTCAGTGCTGGTTCTTGGATTCCCTGGTCCATGGCCCAGGAGAGGGGCGCCTGTCACCCATCTGCAGAGTCTTCCCAACCGAGCTGACAAGCAACGGAGCAAGGGTCCCAATTAGCAGGAGATAACCCTGCGTAATGCAGATCTTTACGGCTGGCTGTGCCTTTCCCACAGGCCTGCGCGCTGGCCCAAGTCTCGGATGTTTACAGAGCCTTCATTAACAAGAGCTGCCTTAGATAACGGGCCTGGCGCGGCACTGAAGCCAGATAAGAACAAGTGGTGGCCGGCCCAGGATGCGGGGCGAGCCCGTGCGGCCCCGGCGCTCCCTGCAGATCGCTCGGCAGGATGATGCGAGCCCACTGCTCCCCAACTCCTTCCAGCACCCGGTAACACGCCGCCGCCACCACCACAGCCCTGCGGCCTCCTCTCCAGGGCCCAAGATGTCCCGTGAGGCTCTGTGGGTGGCCCTGCTCCTGCCGTCCCTGCTGGCCTGCCCCACGCGAGGGAGGCCGCTGCAGAGTGGGTGGCAGACGTCACCAGGGGAACCCGGTAGCGGGCGGCAGCAGGGCACTGTGGACCTGACCGTGCTCCTGGAGAACATGAAGGTAGATTTCCTGCGCAGCCTCAACCTGAGCAGCGTCCCCTCCCACGACAAGACCAGGCTGGAGCCACCGCAGTACATGATCGACCTGTACTACAGGTACACCTCCGACAAGTCGTCCACCCCAGCCTCCAACATCGTGCGCAGCTTCAGCGTGGAAGGTACAGTCTGGCGCTGGTGGGGAGGGGGCACCCTGGCAGGAGAGCCCCGCCCAGTGGGGTGGCCAGTGACCACATGCAACTCTAAAAATTCCCATTGAAATGAATTGCAGTGACATAGAATGAAAGCACAGTTCTTTTCTTAAGCAACCAAAGGTTGCGTGTGGCCAGTGGCTTCCCCGTGGGACCGTGCAAGTCACGGGGGCCGCATAGCAACCCCAAGGTCCTGGCAGACAACTCCGTCCCTGGCCACACACAACACTGAAGGCATCGGTGCTCGGTGCCCAGCCTCACCTCCTCGCCTCCCTCTCCCCCTCTTCTTTCCTCTCCTTTCCTCTTCTCTTCCTCTTCTCTTTGCCTTCTCTTCTTGTCCTCCTCTCTGGGCTTCTCTTCCCTTCTGCCTTCCCTTCCCTTCCTTCCTCCTCCCAACAGGGAAACAACTTCCCTCGCACCCAACTAGCTGGTGTATTTTTAAATTTGAAAGAACACTTACTCCTCTCCATGATGAGCTTTCACAACCCAGATGGACAGACCTCTGGACAGACAGGTGTTGGAAGAAACAAAATCCCCTTATTTTTCTAACCATGAAATTCCCTGACTTAGGAAGATTAGCAATAAACACCGACTCGGCCTGTGGCCACTGGCTCGTTAGCCTGGGGGAGGTGGGAGAAAAGAGTTCGGGGCAGTGTGGCCCATGTGTGCCAACGCAGCGAGCTCACCCCGGCCAGGTGCCCAGGAGACTTAAGTGGTCAGACTCCACCCAGGCCCTGCCGTCTGCGTGAGCGACATCAGCAAGACAGCACCGGCCGAGGGTCGGATCACGGGCCCCCACCCTTCCTGGGCCGCTGACTGGCGAATGTCCGAGCCAGGCCACACCCGCCTGGTAGGCAGAGCACGTGTCCTTCTAAAGCCACTAACCTCACAACGCATGTTCACTGCTGCTGGATTTTCTCATTGCCCAAAAGAAGAAAACCTGGATTTTATATGAACTTGCCTGATTTTAAAAATTCTGCCTTTATCTTTAAAAACAAAATATGCTATTCACAATATGTCCAGGGCACACGCCTGTGACCTCTGCCTTAGACAAAGGTTCAGTTTCCTTGGTCAGGGTCTGAATTGTCATATTCCAGAGGCCCAAGGAGGGAGTGTGCAGGGCCCGGAAGCAGTGTGTGTGAGCTGGGGCAATGTGCCGACCTGGTCCCGTGCTCCATTGGAGATGGCTGGGGGACTGTTTTCTAGGTGTCTGACCACAGGCCCCCAGCACTGCCAAGCCCTGCCCCAGGCCGAGTGCACCAAGTCATGAGGACAAGGTCCCCATGCATCACCCGAGGGGCAGCACGTCCCACGGGAGCTGAGCGGGGCACTATGCTGGGCAAGAGGACCCCAGGAGCGGGCGGAGGGGCCACGTGCTTCAGGAGTGCAGGGGCTGTGCACAGGTTAGGGGAACACAGGCAGATTCACCGAGCATCTGCTAGGAGCTGGGACTGTGTCGCTGAAGCTCTGTGTGCACCTTGAGAAAGCTTCACACACACCCTACAGGCAGGTAGGACAGAAAAGGAGACCAAGGCACAGAGAATCGCAGAACTCTGCAAGGTAGTGAGCCCAGTGAGGAATAAGGCAGGGTCAGCTCTTCAAAACACAAGGCCCCTACTCCTGTGGGGACATAGAGAGTGCCCCCACTCTGGGTGCCTTCTGAGGGTCCCCTCAGTCAGTGTAGCAAGTGAAAAACTCCAGAATAGGCAATTCCTACTTTCTGAATAACCGGTATTGCACAACGTTGTTCCGATCATGCTATTTTACTGCGGTCATTGTGAATCTCTTACTGTGCCTAATCTGCACATTAACTCTCCTAAGCACGCATGTGCAGGGGGAACAGAGAACACGTGGGGTTTGCCACTACGGGAAGTAGCAGGTGTCCCCTGGCACTGTGGACCTCATGCTCTGAGGCCAAGGGGCTGACCGGAGGTCTCAAAGCCAGGCCAGTTTTCCTCCGTTCTTGTGAATGTGCCATGGGAGAGGGCAGCGGCCAAGGGTCAGCCGAAGAGAAATGGGAACTCGAGAGAATTATGTGGCTAAAAAAAGCCTCATGTTTGGCTTCCATAGTAAAACCACCCACTTTCACTGTGCTTGAAGGTTACAATTCCAAATGATGGTTTGGAGGCTGAGATTTCTCATCTTGCTGTAATAATGGAGCTTTACAGTCCCCCACCAGGGCCTGTCCTTTCCATGGGATCTTCGCACTAAGGCTGCCGAGGCTTTGCAGTTTTCTTTACTGATCACGCGTACTAGCTGTGTGCATGTTGGCAATTCAGTGCCTTGAGTCTTCATCTTCCTGTCTGTAAAAGTGAAATAATAGTTAGATTCCCATGATGGTAAGTGTGAAGATTAAAGTAAAACATAATATGCGAAGCTCTCAGTGAAAGGCCAGCTACGTAGTAGTTGCTCAAGAGATGGCAGGAACTGTCAACCCCTATGGGAGGCACTGCTTGTGCTTTCCCTTGGAAGACGCTACGTGAACCTTTCAAAATGCGTTTCCACCTAGGGCTTACAGGGAGCTGCATAGAGATAACAGAGACAAAAACTGTCCTCTCTGCAAGTCCCAGGAGGCTCAGCTTTGGGGTCACAAGAGTGGACACTCGGCCATGCCATGCCCGTCTTGTGTCTTTGCATTTCAGATGCCGTCTCGACGGCTGCCACCGACGACTTCCCCTTCCAGAAGCACATCTTGCTCTTCAACATCTCCATCCCCAGGCACGAGCAGATCACCAGGGCAGAGCTGCGGCTCTACGTCTCCTGTCAAAATCACATGGACGCCCTCCGTGAGCTGAAAGGAAACATGGTCATCTATGACGTCCTGGATGGAGAAGGCACCTGGGGAGGTGCCTCGGGGACCAGGACCTTCCTGCTATCCCAGGACATTCGGGGCGAAGGCTGGGAGACCTTGGAAGTGTCCAGCGCCGTGAAGCGGTGGGTCAGGGCGGACTCCTCCAAGAGCAAAAATAAGCTGGAAGTGATGGTGGAGAGCTGCAGGAAGGGCTGTGACACGCTGGACATCAGCGTCCCCCCAGGTTCCAAAAATCTGCCCTTCTTTGTCGTCTTCTCCAATGACCGAAGCAACGGGACCAAGGAGACCAGGCTGGAGCTCAGGGAGATGATTGGCCACGAGAAGGACAGCATACTCCGAAAGACACCCAGGGGCAGCTACGGGGAGTCGGGCGAGGGTCACGG
>RJWM01029675.1:0-24208 GCA_004363535.1 Dasyprocta punctata | reverse complement strand
CTCTGACCACTGGATGCCAGGCCTTATTCTGACCTCTGGGCCCCAGAGATCTCTTGCAGGAGCTGCCAGGCATGGCCAGGCCCCCTGTGGTTTTGTGGTTCTGGGGCTGGAGGCTGGAGCTGACACCCAGCCTGTGAAGACCCCTCCCTGGGCAGGCCAGGCTCCTCCCCAAGTGAACTCCTGCCTGTGGCCCATCGTCACCATGGAGGTGGCCAGGTCAGGAAGGCACACACAGCCTTCACAGGAAACAACATCCAGGTCCAGAGAGGGGGCGAGCGCTTGGGCGAGGTCTGGTCCTGGAGCCCCTGTGAGGAGGGCAGTGTGGGGAACTGGGGAGCCCAGGGTGTGGGTGGTCAGGGACAAGCCGCCAGGACGCCTCCACTCTTCCACGGAGGCGGGCTGGCCCTCTGGGTGCGGCTCCCCGGTGCGGCCCTGTAAGCCAGGGGCCTCCTGCGTTCCCAGGGGAGATGGGGTGGACGTCTCTGTGCCCCGCCCCCATGTTGTGGGTGCCTGGAGCCCCCACGCCACACCAGTGTGTTCCTTCCCCAGTGTGCGACAGCCCACTGTGATGCCAGGCAGTGCGGCCTTGGTCCCGGGCTCAGGTAGCAGCTGTGGGGCCTGAGAAGCCGTGGGTTCTGGGCAGCCCTGCCCACCTGGGTCCACACGTGTGAGGGCCGGTCCTGCAGTGCGAGAGAAGCCTGCAGGGTCCGGGACAGCAGGACGTGGGGGAGGGCTCCCGTGCACAGGCCGACCGTCACATGCTGCCACCAGACGTGGCCGAGGCAGGGCTCCAGGCCCGGGGTGTCCACGCCCGAGCTAGCGTGGACGTGAAGGGCTTTGCTGGCTGACACGTCCCGCACCCCGGGTATCACGTGCCAGGAGCACCTGCGAGGCAGCTGCAGTCTCCGCCCTGGCTCTCCTGGACGGGACCTCCCTGCGCCTGGGGCAGCCGGGCCATCTTCGGATAGCTCTTCAACCCATGTTTTTGTCAAGCTGTAATTTTAAAAATTGATTTTAAAACACTAGGGGATTTCCCTTACCATTAGAGAGTCCTCGTCTGTGCCTCCTTCCTGTCCCCCTGTCTTGCAGTTTCCATGCTGGCTCAGCTTCTCCGCTGGGGGTGGCAGGAGGTCGTGGCGGGCGGTGGGCTCGGGAGGGAGAGGAGCTGGGAGCCAGGGCTCTGACGCGCGATTTAAGCTCCAAAGGCCACTCCCAAGGTCAGAGCCCTGTTGCTTCAGTTCGGCAGAAAGATGTGGGGGGGGGGAGCCCTGTCATCTCTTTGTTGTGGGGCAGGAATCTACTGTGTCCTCTGAATATCAAAAATTAAAAGTCAGTTTCTGTTGCATCTGCCCATGGATTTACAGATGATCAGAAAACCAGCAAAGACATAGCATAGCCGCAGAGTAGGGGCAAAGCCTCCAGATTTCTACTCTGATAGTAATAATTGTAGAATCACGGTCAGAGTAATAAGTAACATTTTCTCCTACGGTGGTTTATAAAGCATCATTCATGTAAACTACCTTATTTCAGGTACTTTCTTTCCCATCTCCAAGTGAGCCAAGAGATAAGAGTGAATGCTCGGCAACAGGTTCTTAATTTTACCTGATTGCTGCGTATGGAATATGCAAAGCACAGGTCTGTCGCCCAAAGGACGGCTCCACAAAAAATGCATTTAGATCCTGGTCGAACCTCGATTTCCACTCTCCCTGGGTAAGTGTCCACTTTAACTCCTTAGAGTCAGTCCTGTGTTAGGGCATGGGTAGGAGCATGGCCTTCTATCTGATGCATTCATCATCTTGGCTGATTAATTCACCGAGAGACAGCTGAGATCTATGTGAATATTTAAATTTAATCAGACTAAGGCATCCCATCCCCTACCATGCTTTTGCTGGGAAGAGAGAAGTTAAGAGATGCTAGTTTGATTTGCATATGCAAATATTGCCTATATAATATGTATTCCTTGTTCATAATCATTTATGTACAATCAGAAGCCAATCTTTCCTTTTGAAAGAAGCTCCACAGCTGAGCATTCAGCATTACCAGGCCCCTCATGAGAACTATTATCAAAAGAAAGAGAAAGCACTTTCCTTACATAGTTGAGCTTATCAAGAAGTTTAAGGTCTTTATGGAGCAGCTTGGAAGCTCTGTGTGTGTGTGTGTGTGAGAGAGAGAGAGAGAGAGAGAGACAGACAGAGAGAGAGAGAGAGAGAGCAATATAGTGTAGTGACTGTGCTGGTTGATGTCCATGATGGGCCCAGAACATGGACTGAACAATTAGAAATGACCAGGTGGGATTTCTCGTCTGTAAGAATATCTGGAATGGGTCAGAAGAGCGTTCGGTCACCGTCAGGCCTCTTCCCCTTGAGTGTGTAGCCTGTGAGCTCTTGGGACAACACCAGGGAGCCAGGGTCATTGGGCTCACTGGCAGTTAGGGGCAATTTGCAGCTGTTAGGGCATTGCTGGCCTCATGGGGCAAACAACTCAGTGTCTTCAGGTCATTTTGACCAATGTGTGCGTACATCAAAATCTCATCATTGGAGCCAAATGAAGCAGGACACAGAATGTCAAAAGTACAAAAGGGCAATTTTTAATTAAAATCCCAGGTTCTGTGTTTGAGGAAATTGATGAGCTGATCCTAAAGTTCATATAGAAATGTAAAGAATGGTGGGAGATGGGGGCTGGGAGAATGGAGAGACTGCAGAATTCACGTTTCCCAACTTCAAAACACATTCCAAGGCTGTGTTAGTCAAAACAGGGTGGTTTCAGCACAGTAATAAATACATAAATCAATGGTACCAAGTTGAAAGCCCAGAAATAAATCTTCACATTTATGCCAATTGATTTTCGACAAGGGTGACAGGCAATTAAAAGCAGGAAGAAAAGTCTTTTCAACAAACTGTTTGGGGACAACTGGATATTCACATTCAAAAGAGTGAAGTTGAACCCTTCCTTCACACCATATGCAAAAATTAACTGGAAGTAAATGAAAAATCTACATGGAAGAGCTGAAATGAGAAAAGTCTTAGAGGACAATGGAGTAAATCTTCATGGCCTCGGGTTAGGAAATGGTTTCTTAGCTCTGAAATCAAAGCAAATGTAACAATAAAAAGTAGACATGTTGGGTGTTATCAAATTAGAATGTTTTGTATTTCAGAGACTATCATCAAGAAAGTGGGAAGACATTATGGAATGGAAGAGAATACTTGCAAGTCATTCTGAAAATGGATTGGAATTCAAAATTCTTATAATTCAGTAGGAGGCAAATAACTCAGTTAAAATGGGCAAAGGATCTGAGTCGACAGTTGTCTAAGAGAGATATATGTGTGTCCTCCAGAGGCATGGAAGCTATGCAACTCATTGGTTATTAGGGACATACATTCATGACTCTGGCTAAAATAGAAAGGACATAATAAATACTGTGCAGAAATCGTAACCTTCACACATTGCTGGTGGGGATGTAAAATACCTTTGCAAGAGCAGTAGGTGCAGGGTTATCCAATGACCCCACAAATAAGAAATATGAATACATATCCACACGTTTTATTAACAAAATACATGTTACACAAACCTTGCATGTGATTGTACGTAGCCCAATATGTAGACTGTATGTAGCCCAAATTCAGAAACAATCTCTCCATCAATGGATGAATGGATAAACAAAATATAGTATATGTACATAATGGAATATTACTCAGTGATCAAAAAGAATGAGGTCCTGGCATGCGGTGTGACATGAGTGAACCGTGGTGACAAAAGCCATACAGAGGCATGATTCTGTCTCTGAGAGTCCAGCGCAGACATACAGAGGTGTTTAGCTCTGGGCTACTGGCAGGAAATGAGGGTGACTGCTAATGGGTAATGGTATTTCTGTTTAGAGTGATGAAAACGTCCTGAAGTTGCTGTGGTGATGGTTGTGCAGCTCTGGGGACAGACTGAAAGCCAGGAGAGAACTGTGTCATTTAAGTTGATTACGTGTATGGTACGTGAATTACACCTCAGTGTGCAGAGCGGGGCCTCCTTGCGTTTCCCGCCCTGCCCACCTTCCTGTCCGGAAGCGAGCTGGCCACGGCAGCGGGTCGGCCCACGAGGCCTGCGCGCTCCTCCAGCCGTCCGCAAGCTTCCGCGCTCCCGGGGGGCTGGGGTCCCAGCGCGCCCGGGCCGAGGCTCTCACCGGTCAGCGCCGAGGCTGCTGGGGTCTGGCCCCCGGGCGGCTTCACGTCAGGCGGCCCGGACTGGCCCAGGGGACGGGAAGACCTTGTGCCCACGTGGGGCGGATGGAGCGGCCCCGTCCCAGGGACCCGCCCCTCGCGGCCCCTCTGCCCAGATCACCTGGGGTGAGGAGCGCGGCCGGGGACTGGTGACGGGTGACACGGAGGTCACGCTCTTGCGCCTTCTTGAGCCTGAGGACGAGGCCAGGACGCGAGGAAAGCAGGTGTGGGCACAGGGACCCGCTCCATGCGGCTGCCTGCTTTACGGGCTCCGACCGCCGGCGCTTAGGGCTGGGGAGACCCGCGGCTGAGGCGGCGGCGGGAGAGAACCGTGCCTGCCGCTGGGTGGGCAGGGGTCAGAGCGCGGAGAGAGACGCCCAGAGTCCCGTGCGGCGGGGCTCCCCTGACGACCCGGGTAGAAGGGACACAGGCGCCTCCCTGGATGCCTTCCCCCTGCGCCCAGCCCGTCTGGCCGTTGTTTTGCGCAAGATCAAGGCAAGAGCGATTGACTTCGGGCCGTACACCCACCTGTGTCCCAGGGCCCGGCGTGGGTAGAGCTTCTTTGGAGCCGGGGAGCCCCTCGGCACTGCCTGATGGGCCGCTGGCCTTTGCTCCCCCGGTGCAGAGAAGCCCCGCTCGGCCCCCCCGGCCTCTCCGGCGTGACACGGAAGGTGGTTGGCGCGAGGCCCGAGCGCCGGGCAGCCTCGGTCCTCTCCTGCCGGCTCAGCCCGGAGAGCGTGCACACAGAGGGAGGAGCTGCCTTGAACCCTGGGACAAGCAGAATGATAAATAGACTCATTTCACTTACCTAATTTCTTTTTACTTTTTCATCTAATTTCAAATTATTTCTTGGAGGATGCACATTTTATTAATAAATCACTGCTTTCAAAATGACAGAACAGCTAAGACTGTTTCCCTCACATGGAGTCAGCCTTGGAACACAGCAGTGGTTGCCCGGACTCCTGACGTGGGGCCTTGGAGTGGCGCCCACGTCCTGTTCACCTTGGCACTGTCCTCTTGGTTCCTCCAGGAGCCCGGTGCGGTGCTCACACACTGTTAAGAGGTGGTCCCTGTACCATGGTACATAGCACCTGCCATCCACAGCTCTAAAAGGAGAGGTGTGATTTGGCTCACAGTTTCAGAGGATTCAGTCCATGGTAAACTGGCTCCAAGGAAGGAACAACATGGTGGACGGGTGTGGAGTAGCCGAGCTGCTCACTTCATGGTGATGGAGTCAGAGCAGACAGTTCCAGAGCAAAGGGAAAGGGCCATGCCTCCATGGCCTGCAGACACACCCACAAGTGTTCCACCCATCTGCTGAGTGGATTCAGAGGGTTGCCCGGGGCTGGCATTTTTGATCTCTGGTTTTCAAGGCTGGGTATTTAGAGAGTAGTGAGAAGGCATCCAGCAGGGTGTCATTGCTTGCATATAGTGAGTTTACTACCCTGCAGCAAATCAACATGCTTATCACCTCCCAGATCTTCTCATTTGTGGCAAGGGCTGCTCAGATGTACTCAGCAGGAGCCCCCTCTCGGCATAATTTTATTCCCTGTGGTCCACTGGCTGTGCCTTTTCTCTCTGGGCTCGTTCATTTTTTCAGATATTGTAGAATGAGATAGTATTGTCTTTTTACTTTCTTGTGAAATCTTTGTCAGTTTTGGTATCAAAAGAAATTTCTAAACTGGGCATGGTGGCACATACCTGTAATCCCAGCACTCAGGAGGCTGAGGCAGGAGGCTTGCTGCAAGTTTGAGGCCAGCCCAGGCTACAAAGTGAGTTCAAGGCCAGCCTGAACTGCATAGTGAGACCCTGCCTAAAAAAAAAAAAGAAAAGAAAAAGAAAAGAAGGAGAAGGAGAAGGAGAAGGAGAAGGAGAAGGAGAAGGAGAAGGAGAAGGAGAAGGAGAAGGAGAAGGAGAAGAAGAAGAAGAAGAAGAAGAGGACATTTCTGTTTCTATCTTTTGTCTGGGGTCTAGTATGCTATCATTGTGAAGAGCCTGAACTTTCCAACTCTGCCCAGAAGTTTCCTGGGGAGCCATTTTTAGTGCTGACCGGGGGTTCGGCGGCTGTGGGAACTACTAGGGGAGCATTAGAATCATTGAGAAATACGTAGGCAGCTTTCATCGCCTCGTGTGCAATTAAAAATGTTTGACGTAGTCTTTAACACAGACAGCTGGTGTCTCATTAAGTGATCTTCCCGTATTGAAAGAGCATTTCATTGTGACCAAACAGGTATGGCAGAATGTACCCTTCTGGCCATGTCTGAGCACACGGTTCGGGCACTGATGCACTGTTTGCCATCCGAGCACAACCCTGTGCCCCCGTCCCGGCCTCCGGCCGCCGCCATCCTGCCTGCCGCCTCACCGGTTTCTCTGTCTCCCTGCGCTCATCTTGTTGCGCCTGAGCGTCCCTGAGCCCCAGGTCCCGGCCCGGCGGCGCCGCAGCCCTGCCCGCCCTCCCTTCCCTTCCCCCGCGAGCGCGGCCCCGCAGCGGGTTTCTTTCGCTCACGCGTTCGCGGGTGGACTTCGGGCCGCTTCCGCCTCGCGTGTGTTTTGCGCGGACGTCCCGGCCGCAGCCCCGCTCCGAGGGGCGCGAAGCGCCGGAGGTTCAGGGTCCCGGGAGGCCGGGGCCTCGGGGCCCGCCGCACACGCGCCCGCCCGCGCCCCGCCGCGCCGCCGCACCCGGCCTCCCGCGCCCCTCGCCTCTCATCTGCGTGGCGCCGGGGTGCGCGGGGAGGGCCGCGGCGGAGCGGTCGGGGAGGCGCCGCGCAGGGCAGGGGCCTCGGGGCCGCGGGCGCCTGCGTCCTCCCCGGCACTGCTCATGCCCGGCCGGCGTACAGCCCTCACAGACCGCGCGGCGCAGCGCTGCTCACCTCGCAGCCTGCCCGCCACACCCTGGGCTCTCCTTCCCAGCAGTCCCTGAGATCCTCACGCCTCCCCATGGCTGTCGGGCCAGAGGCCCGTCCCGCGTTCCTGGCCTAGCCGCATCAGCCCGTCTCTCCTTCCCGCTCCGTCTTCCTTCCCTGTCTGGCCTGGCATCCTCCCGATCCTTGGCGCCTCCTGCCGCAGGGCCTTGGGATGTGCCACGCCCCCTGCTGGTGCTCTCTTCCACCTCTTCCTTGCTGACTCAGTTCCTGCCCGTCCCTTAGAAGACAGGGCTGTCGCTGAAGCAGGAGGTCTTCTCTGACTCTGGACTAAACTGTGTTCTGAAGCCTTAGGAGCTGTTCCTTGGTCGTGGTTATGATTCTTCATTAAAATGCACCATTATTTGATCCCTGGTCACCTTTGCTAGGCTCGGTGAGAGGATGTTGGTTTTTCTCAGCAGCTACCTTGTTGCAGGATTCCAGAGACCACAGAGACCGTCAGGGAAACAGGAGGGTTTTATAGCAAGGTTTAGGTGCGCACCGGCTCGGCTTGACCTTCCGATGCCCAGAAGGCTGAGTGCAGGGCAGAGGTCAGGCTCCAGTACTCACGCATTTGGCCAAGGGCGCTGGGCTCGGCAGGGAGCTCGGGCGGGCAGCAGGAGAACAGAGGCAGGTGGTCACCCTGTGGCAGGTTCGTATCCTGCTGACCCTGCTTGGGCATGACAGGATGTTATGGGAACAGGAGATTATAAAATTTCACTTAGGGGTGCAAAAGTTACTGCTTTTATCTGTATTCTTTTAGACAAAGAACCACAGCTGTAGGGAGGAGGAAGTTTGGGAAATTTGATTTTTTTCTTTTAAATCTTGCTTCAGCCTTACCCGCATATGATATGGTTGCCTGCTGCATGATAAATGGTCAACAACTATTTGTTTGACTGAAACATAGACAAATGGAAAGAAAGGAACAAAGGAAGAGGGGAGGGAAGGAAGGAGGGAGAAAGAGAAATTAATTCTGAGCAACTCAAAGCAATCAGATGCATCTTGTACCTCGAGGAAAAGCCAGCGCCACTCACAGCACTGATGTGGAACTCAGGGACAGAGGAAGCGGGACATGTGGGTAAAGTGACCCAGGCGGAGGGAATCCACGGATCTCGGGGAGTGGAGTCCCCAGGGCTCCAAGAGCGAGTTTGAGTCCATGCTCTCTAAACTTCAGAAGTTGGTGACCTTTGCAAGACCGTTCTCCAGGTGACCTTGGGCTGACCTAGTGTCCGCAGTTCTGCTTGGTATCCAGAGTAACCGCCCACCTGCTGGCTTGCCGAGTCTTGGGCGGAAGGGGCTGGCCGGGGGTGCCTGGGCTCTGCCCCGGCTCGGGCGAGAGCAGACATCCCAACACACGGCAGCCTGACGCTCATGACCCTGAGGTCTTGGGGCCCCGGGCCGTGGTGCAGCTAAGGGAGACCCAGGGCCAGGCAGCTCTCCTGAGTTGCTGGACAGGCTCTGCTGTCCCTGCCTGCCCCCCTGTACGTGGCCGCCCCTCTCTGGAACTGGCTGCGTCTGTGTGTGCCACATCACACCAGGCAGACGTGTTGGCAGCCAGGGCCCGGTCGCCCACTTCCTGGCCCGGCTGGACAGAGCAGGGCAGAGGGGTGGCCGTTCTGCCTCCCAGTTGCTCGCCCTGTCCGGGAGGCCGTGGGTGGCACATAATGCTTGCTCTTCAACCACCTTCTTCACCACCAGAGACGCAGAGAAGGAGACAGAGACCGTGCAGCCCGACTCTTGCCTTCCTGGTCTGAACTTGCTGTGCTTTCTGCCCAGCCAGGAAACATCCCCAAGATCCATATGAGTGGCCTCAGGAACTGTGGGACTCGGAGAGGGACGTGTGTAACCATCAGCGACTGATGCCTCCTGGGAGCTGCCGGGTACCTCCATTATCTGCTCTCCTCGGTCGTGTGAGACCTGGCTTTCTGTCGCACACCCCTAACGGGGCCAGGCTTTTCTCTGAGCAGAGCGAGGCCAGTTCGGAGCCAGCAGGGCCCGCTCAGGGCTCCTTTCCAAGGCTGCGAGGGCCTCTTTCGAGTTGGTCCTTGATCCCTACTTACTTGGAGCAAGACCAAGGGCTCCCACACAGACCTCAGCCCTCAGGGCCACTGGCTCTCCCAGGCGCTGACCCCAGGGACACTCGTCAACATCTGGGGGCTCGGGAGGGTGTTCCCGTTACCTCAAGGGGAGGCCAGGGCGCTGCTAAAGATCTTACAACGCAGAGGACACTCACCGCAGAGGTGCGCAGCCCAGCGTGGGAATAATGTGCTAGCAGTCCTGTCGCGGCCTTGAGAATGCGGGAGTCCTGGCGAGGCCGGGGCTGTGGTGCGCCCCCTCAAGTGGTATCAGACACTGAGTCTGCAGTAGGACAGAGGGAAGGTAAACCTCTCAGGTCAGCACGAAAACCTCCTCTAGATGAAACAAAACCCTCTAGCTATGAAAACACTGTGGGCTTCCCAGCAAGCCCGGTTCCGCTGTCCACCTCCCCCAGACAGCAGCCCCGATGTCGGGGCGGTCCAGACCGTTCTCTATGCAGTTGTTTTCCCATTGGGCGCAACCTTTGGCTCCAAAGTGGTGACGTGTAGTCATTCTCAAAGTACTGTGCTGATCCTCAGCCAGGTGCGTTGATATCTGGCTGCTCACCGCCAGCAAACCTGATGTGCAGGCACGCTCGGTGATGCTGCTCTGAACGGGGCTCGCCGGGTTCTGGCTGAATGACGCTGTCAGTGCGGGGGCCCACCTCCCGGAAGCTTGGCCTCGGAAGGGCCGATTCGTCCGCCTCAGCCTTGCACATCGTATCGATTTTCCCTGCAGGAGTCTGGGCTGGCCCCTAGCTTTAACGATAGTCTGTGTCAAGGGAGCTGACATCCTGGCCTCGCCCCAGTGTCTGCCCGGCCGACGCGGGCCTCCGCGCCCACTCATGCCCTAGCACGGACGTCTGGACGTGTGGTGAGGAGGGGCGGGGAAGAGCAGGTGCCGCGCGTTTGCTCCCCAGAAACTCTCCTGGGACTTGCTACTTTGCTGGCTTGCCGCCTACTTCTCGGGCGTTTGGCGGCCCTTCTGTGGCCTGCTGTGTGTCCCGTCTCCTTTGCCTGCGGACGTAATCTCGGTTTCTTCCATGCTGTCGCCTGTGTTTCTCGCTCCCTGCTCCCTGCTCCGTGGTGACGCCAGCCGCCCAGCTGGACGCTGATGCCAGGCTTCAGGCAGCACTGGGGGCTCGGCTCTGCCCTCCAGCCTGCTCAGGGCCCTCACTGAGCGGGGCTCACGCCAGCCAGGGCGCTGCCTTGGGAGAGGGCTCTGCATCTGTGAGCTCTTCATCCCTTCCGTGTGGCTCAGTCTCCTCTAGCCAGCCTGCACCTTGACCCCAGCTTCTGTAGGTTGGTCCCTGGGTTGATCAGGTTCCTGTGCCTCTACCCAGTAGGACCGACCTCTTCTTCCTCTCCTCGTCCGGCTTTCTTCTTGGGCTGAACCCAGGACTCTGTCTGCATTTTCCCAGCAGGCATTTCGTGGACTGTAAGGGGCTTTCAGTCTGGCTCCAAAGAACTCCATTCTTCACATCCTCTGCCTCCGCCAAGCTCCGTGACCAGTGCCGGTTTCACGAATCTCTGTAACGTGTAACCCACAGAAGAACTGCGTGTCGTTCTGTGCTGTGTCCACGAAAGGCTTCCAGTAGCCAAGAGCAGCTCCAGAGCTCCCGCTAGTGGATGTCACCAGGATCCCCAGCCGTTGCCCCCGTGATTCCCTGTTAGAGTTCGCTTCCTGATACAATGAGCAGCTCCGGGAGGGAGCGTGGAAGGGGAGACACATGCAGGGGCTGCCAGGCGCCCCGGTGGTGATGGTTTCCGGGGCGGGGAAGTCTGCTCCCCTGCAGAGTCCCTGATGGGCCTCTCCTCAGACGGTGTGGCGAGCGTGTCCCAAGTCTCTGCCTGACACAGGGGTCAACATTTATTTCGCCTATTTCTTTTATACTTTTAAAATTTGTGGCTACTGGAAAATTTAAAATGAGGTGCAGGCTTTCATTCCGTTTCCATTATATGGGGCTGGCCTGGGCTGTGCTTATCCAGCTCCCGAGGTTTCTTTCAGGGTGCCCAGGGGGCGCGAGGGGCGGTGGGTGTCAGCAGTCCTGGCCGTCTTGGGCCTCTGTGGACTGTGGGGAAGCAGGGTGGATTGGCCCTGCAGAGTCGCATCCAGATTCTTCTTTGATGACTTCAGTGGAAGGCTGGGCCTCGCTTGGGCCACAGGCTCTGCACAAGGGGCGGCGAGAGGGCCCTGGCGTGGTTCCCTGTTCTCCTCGGGAGACCGGGTGGCTCAGTGGGGCGCTCCGTGCTCTTCTGCCGCAGCTCCACCTGCCAAGTGGAAATCTTACAAACGCTAAATGCAAAGTGGGCTTACGTCGATTAGCTGCGGGGGAATTGCAGTGCTCATTGTGCAAAATGTGATTTACGCATTTTGTTTGCATAACCTTCAGATCTGAAGTGCATCTCCATAGCAACTGGGCGGGGTCAGGGCGTAGCGCCGGGCAGGTGACCAGGAGAGAGACGCTGCGCCGTGCGGCATGCCTCAGTCACTGCTCCTGCAGTTTCAGTGGGGCGCTCAGTGCTGGTTATGGAAACAGCAATTTAAACGGCTCGATTTTTCTTCATCAGACTATTTAGCACAGGCTCACTGGGGTGGAAATCCAGTTTGTACACAATTATTTACAGTTTGTTGGCTTTTTAGAAAGAGGACCTGTTTGTGAGGAGACAGAGCCGGCTGCACTGAGCCAAAAGCTGGAGCCGGCGCCCTTTGCGCTGGTCTCACCCCGCGCTCTCTGCCGGTGGCTCTGCTGTCCCTCTCGCTCTTTTCTTCTGTCTGCCTCCAGGCCCGATGCCGGTTTGCCTCCACACGGCGGGCAGTCTTTTATTTTTTCGCCTAGCCTCTTCTGTAGGAGAGGGCAGCTACTTCCACCTTTTAACTTTGCCTGCTCCACTTGAACCACCCCCGCCCCAGCCCCAGGATGTCCTGAGTTACGATAAACAATTCCTTTTAAGCAGATCTATTTAGAGTTAGTTTTCCTGACAATATACGACTTAATTCAATCCATGTAATACCCTGTACTTCCAGTCATGTAATGCCCTGTACTTCCTGCTTGTCAACTGTATTTAACTGAACCTGAAACTGCCCCAGGGCTGAGGACTTGGAGCTGAGATTCCCATCAGCCCGCTAGCACAATCAACAGTTGCCTTCTAGATTCCTCAAGGCAAAAAAGTCTTCCATTTGGTTTGATACTGGTTTTTCTATAACACTATGACAGACATGTGACCATGTACACAGTATATAACTTTTCTTAAGTGTCATCGTTTTTAAAATGGATGAATTGACGGTACCTACAGTGGTACCTCAGTTTACAAACTTAATTCTTTCCGTGATTCTGGTTGCAAACTGAATAGGACAAGAATGAATCAAATTTTCCCATAAGGTCAACATTGAACATCACACTGAATTTGATTCATTTCTTATCCAATACGGTTTGTGACCAGAATCATGGAAACAATTAAGTTTGTGAACTGAGGTACCACTATATCCTACAGCGTGTTGTGTAAATAAATGAGTTAATGTAGATGCGTAACTTAGAATAGTGCTTGGCACGTCGTAATTGTACAATGAATAATAGTTCTATTGTTATTAGTTTTCACTAGTCTTGTGATATTGAGGTAGGAAATAGATGTGGCTTAGGCTGGTGGAAAAGATCCCAGGACCTACACAGCTCTGCCTCTCCCGACCTGGTAGGTAGAACTTCCCCCAGGTTGCCATGAGGTGTGGCTGGCGTGAAAGCCAGACGCCGTGGGGAGCCTGCTCCGGTGTCTCCTCACCGCAGCCGCCCCGAGTCTCCTGGCCGACGCATGCTTTCATTTCTCTTTTCCTCTTTTGATCAATCCGAGTTTGCTCTGCAGTACAGTTTTTCCATTACCCATTCACCCCACACTTTTCTTTTCTTTTTCTTTTTTCTTTCACCCTGTGCTTTTTAAATAAATTTTTGGCACTATTTTTGGCTTGCCTCATTCAATTCTTTGTTTGAGCCAAGAAAGACTTGAAATACATTTAGTTGGTGAGCAATTTCTAAAGGAACTACTTGACAACAATACTTTAGTAAGTGATAATGTTTTTCATGAGGATGAAACATTTGATGATTCCAGAAGTCTATTTTTGCATAAAGCAAAGTTATAGAGAAAGAGCGAGAGTGAGAGAGAAAGAGAAATCACTTCAGGAAAAGAAGAAGTTGTAGAAATACTTCAATACTAAATTTATAGAGACATCTCAAGATTAGTACAAGTTATCTTTGGCCTCTATGATTATAAGAGGTGCTCAAAGTAGTGGCCCTTAGGGTCCAGAGATTAATATATAGAACTGCAACTCGGGTAACTTTTGTCACTGAAGCTGGTGTGCTTAGATTTTCAATTTTTTCTCCAAGGGCCAGTGATGTAGTGGGTTTTCTATGATATATATCTGCTGAAAAACATCATATTATTTTTCTTTCCTTTTTCAAGTGTGCATACATTTTTTGGACAGACTCCTGTTTCTGGTCTCTCTCTCTCTCTCTCTCTCCTATATATATATATATACACACACACACACATCTACATATATGTATGTATATGTGATACCTTGGTTCATGAGCGATTCTGTTTGCAAACAGTTTGGTTTGGTAAAACTTTTCTTCTGTTTGCAAACTCCACATCAGATGACAAACACGACCACGGTCATTTTCCCAATAATAGTATTTGGATCAACTCTGCTTTATTTCTCTGATTTCTGAAACTATTCATTTTTTCTTCATGCCTAATCTTTTCATGTGTTCAAGGACTTGTTTATTTTCTCTGGTGGGCAAAGAGGATACAGATATCCATTACTGAGTCTCTCTTAAAGGTTGTATGGATTCTCTTTCACTTCTTTTAGCTCCAGGAAAGGAGGGAAGTACTTTCACTTACTAGATAGCCGTGGATTCACCTGGGAGGGGTTGGGCGGGGCTGCAGTCCAGGCCTGCTCTGCCTAGTGGGGGCTCGCCTGCCTGTGGTGCCCTTGACGTGGTGTAACCAGCACTGCCACTGGCAGATGTCAGCTATGGGAAGGGGGAGCCTTACTTAGTGTTGCAGAGGGCGTCCGTCGTCCTGTGCTCTGAGACCCTGTGCTTTCCTAAGAGGTCGCTGTGTCCAGACTTCCACCTTGCAGCTGTCCCAGGGCCAAGCCGGTCCTTCTCTGTCCCTGCTGCTACAGTTTGGGAGGTGGCACAGTCACGCTGGGGCTCCAGTAGCCGGAGGACTCCAGGCAAGGAGGAAGAAGGGTGGCACTCAGGGAGTGGACAGCCAGCAGTCTGCTCGGCGGTGGGGCCAGGGCCAAGCCCCAGACTTGGGTGTTCAGCTTTGCATTTCAGTTTTCTGGGCTGCAACTCACTGCAGATCCCAGAGGAAAGCGCACTGCACCGAGCCAGTGTGAGCTTCTCTGTAGCTGACACAGTAATCACATATGTTTCATGGCAAATAGTTTCTGCCATGGTGCTTGCCTAGGCAGCATGAGCGAATCAAGCCCCTGTGCAGCCCACCAGGCAGGAAACCTTTTAACCGTTCTTCAGAGAACAAAGAGCAGCAAGCATCTGTGCACCAGAAGGCAAATGATTAACGAGGGTGCTCTGACTGCGCACTTCTGAGATCATTTGAGCCGTTACTGTTCATCGTGTTCAAATGCAAGCGAGCTCGAACTAGCGTAATGGCCCAGGGAACATAGCGTCTCATTCAACTCCTTGGCCAGATGGACTTTGACTGCGGCTCCTGTGCCCTGCGGGGCACCGTGACACACTCAGCAGGCCACCCTGACTGTGCAGGCTCAGAGTCTCGGTTTCCTTCGGCGATGCCAAGATGCTGAGGATTGTGTCACTGTAGCCTTCTGCTCAGCGTGAGGAACAATTTAGATGAACATGTGCTGAATGAATGAAAACCAAACAGGGGAGGGACTTCGTTAGCACTTTGTTATGGAATTTCATTTGCGTATTCAAAACTTGATTTGGGAACTATCAATGAGCAGCCCTTCTGTTCCAGTCGCTAGAGGAGCGGAGAGGAAACCCCCGACCTTGCCGGTAGGAAGGCTGGATCTGCGGATAGCTCCAGTGTAGTTCAGTCAGCAAGAGTGGCTGTGCAGTCCTCTAGTATCTCTGTCTAGTAAACCTTTTTCACAGTTGTGAGAAGCGAGTGTTAAGGAGGGATTGTGCTAACGTTAGCTATATCACCAGCAATGACAGCACCCAAGATCCCAAAGGCTTGACCTTGTGAAAGTCACTTCTTCCTCAGCTAATGGTTGATTGCAGGTGTTCCTGGTTGGGGGGATGGGGTGGGGACAAGGCAGATGAACGAGTTCTGCTCCCTGTGTTTAGAGATGCAGTTAAGGCACTGCATCCCCAATGTTACGGCTTTTGGGGTCTCTCTGAGCACTGAGCTCTGGCCAGCGATGGGAGGAGAGAGACAGATTAGGGAGACACACTCAAGTTTTAATCATGTTAGTCTGCAAGGGACACACACCCCTTTCCTTCACATTTCACTGGCTGCCCTGTGGCATGGCCCCGCTAGGCTCAGGGGATTGGAAGTCTGGCTCCCACCGGCTCTCACTGTGGAAAGGCAGTGTGGACCCCTGCTGGGCAGGAAACCTACTGTGCTCCAGGGGGATTCTTGAAAGAGGTGGACTTCATATGGGTTTTGAAGGATGAGTCACTGCTGGCTAGAAACTCCAGGGACTGGCACACTTTCTGGCCCAAGGGGAGGAAGGTATTTGCAAGAGCATTTATTATAAGAAGTTTTGTCAAGATTTAGAGTCATCTTTGTCCATTAAAAAGCTTTCAGAAGTTTCATATTTAATAGTGTGCAACAGAGCGGTTTATGACTCAACTGTGGGACAAAGTTCTGTGAACCAGTTTCTGGAGTAAGAGTGATGACTCCAGTTTTCTTGCTAACAAAGCTGTCTGGGTGTGGGGTTTGGTCATGAGTCCATGTGAGGTTTAGACAGTTGGGTCGATACTGTAACAGAATCCCCCCACCCCGCCCAGCAGTATGCGTCAGTTTGTTAATCGCCCAGGTAACAGTTCCCGTTCCAGTTCTAGGTGCTCTTGCCTCTTAGAAACGACTGGTCACTGTGACACACAGCTTGTCAGGATGACGCACACTTTATAAACAATCTCCAGTGGACAAGCCCTCTGTCTCTGTACTTACTGCTTGCTTATCCCACATAACCCTAGACCACCAGAGTTTGGGGCCTGGTATTCTGGGAATGCTCCCAATCAGTGCCAGCTGATGTAAATAAATCTGCCTCCAAATCCTGGGTGTCATTTCAGTGTTTCTGCTTGCCCTTGTGTTCTGGGGTAAGAAGCTGAGGGAGTTAAATGTAAGATAGGGGCAAGGAGGATCAATCTGAGTGGCAGGGCAGGGATGGCTTTGAATTACAGGGCTGGCAGACGGTGAGGGCCTCACCAGAGGGTCAGTTTAATAGTAGGTCTTTCTGAACCTTGGCTCCTTGTCACTGCCCAGCCCCACTGTGCTTACCTCATATGGTTATTGGGAAATAATGAATAGCAACTGACAGAAGGTCCAGACAAATAATAACATAGATGGACACATTTGCTAATGATGAAGTGCTGTGCAAACTGGCGGATTAATGATTTGTATAATGAATAGCTGCGCCGGGACAGGTCTAGGGCT
This sequence comes from Dasyprocta punctata, assembly GCA_004363535.1. NCBI lineage: Eukaryota > Metazoa > Chordata > Mammalia > Rodentia > Dasyproctidae > Dasyprocta > Dasyprocta punctata. The sequence goes on along the minus strand of RJWM01029675.1, from coordinate 7,381 downwards.
GGAAGCTGAGGCAGGCTGTTCGTGCCTGGCAGCGAACTCCAGGACACCTCTGCAAGCTGAGGGAGGCCACCGAAGCCGGCCAAAGAACCCAGTAAAAGGTGGTCCGTGGGGAGACAAGCTGGGCGCCGTGTGAGGACTGTGACGGGCTTTCTAAGTCACCCTTGAACTGGACCTTCCTCTACAGTCCTGTTGACCCTGCCACAGCTCACATCTTCATGGCTGTGGGGCAGTGAACTAATGGCCTTCTTGCCTCTAGTCTTGCCCTCTTTGTCCCATTCTCCATATGAACCTAGGTAATTTCTTCTAATTGTTTCTTGATTCATTTACTTATGCATTCGCTAGTATTTATTAAGCTCTGTGCTAGTGTTTCTTTGTGGTTCATTAACCACTCTATTATTGGATATTTGTACTGTTTCAATTTATTACTACTATTTGAGAGAGGAATTAAATTTTATTTAGCTCATGTTCTGGGCCACACATATAACCCCGATGATCTTGTTCAAGTCTGGAAGGAAGTCTGTGTGGTAGGCGTTCTTCTCCTTGAGCAGATACAGAGATGGAGGTGCACAGCAGTCGGCTGCCTCTGTCTTCCAGCTTGTGAGTGGCAGAGGTAGGATTCACAGAGGAGATGAATTAACCATCCAGCTTGGGCCTTTTCACTGGAAACAACATGGGTAGGGCAGCTCTGTGTGAGGTTCTTCAGAACCCCTTCACTTCCCTATCTCTCTGAGGTGCTTTGGGGCGCATCTTTACCTTAGTACCAAGGCACCATGCCTACCAGCTCTGAGTAGATTCTGCTGCCCTCCATGGGCATCTCCTACTGCTCCCTGCTCTGGGGTTCCATGCTTCTGGAGTTAAGAAGGTGTCCATGTCCCATGGGTCAAACTTTTGACTAATTGGCGATGGGAGCCTTGCCATATATTCCCTACTTTCCTCCCGCCCCTCCTGCAGACTGTGCTGTGAGCAGGCAGTGAGGGTGTGGCAAACTGGCTGTGCAAGCGGGCACGATCTGTCAGTCATGGCCAGGACACATTTGGAGGACGACTTCCAAATCCTGCACCTGATACTAATCAGAGACTGCTACCTTCAATTCACCCAGTGTTTTGGTAGGGTGGCCTAGACCTGATGTCAGAAGGGGGCATGACAGACAGTGGCCTTTGAGCTCACGGCCACTGCCTTCTTTCTTTCTCAGTGGCCCACTCTGTGTGCAGAGCGTGTTTCCTTCCCACACTCACTCAGCAGAGCACTTCCTTTCTGAGCACTTCTTCCCCTTCTTTTCTTACCTTTAATAAATATAAAAGCTATTTACTTTTTGCTTGTCTTGTCCACTTCTTTGAACAGGACAGGAAGAGCATGAAAGGGCCCCGCGCGTCCTGGTACCTGGTAACACCGCTGGTCCTCGAATGGCCTTGGAGAGTTGTGCTGTGAGACCATGTGGCCCATCTCTCTCGGTGCCGAGCAATGGCAGATCAGTGCCCCTTCTCCTGCCTCTCTTTCCTTTTCCTCTTCATCCATCTTTTCCCTCAACCCCTGTCTGCTGATGCTAAGCCCTCTAGTAAAGCAGTGGCACACAAGTGTTTGTCATTTCAGCTCAACTTTCTGGGCAGCCCAAAGACAATGCATTTCTTGATTATTTAGGATGATTTCCTTTGTCCAAAAAGGTTGCTGCTGTGGGACAACTGAACTGAAAGTATGAATAGTTCTATGGCCTTGAGAGCATTACAACAGACTTCAAATTTGACTATCTGTATGACTTTGAGGCAGACTGGCCCCTCATTACTGAGCTGAGTATATAGCTAAGTCCTCCAGGCAGTGACTCAGAAAAGGCTGTGAATAGGAACATTTATGACCATGTCCATACAAGAAAGTTGGCTCAGTGATAATGTATGGAAAAATATCCTCTTTTCTGCAATGAGATTTTAACCATATGGGTACATGTTCCCTAGTGGAGGAAAAGCCAGGCACCCAACCTTCCAGAGAGTGCTGGCCTCTGGTAATTGCTCTAATTACCTGGCAGTTAATTAGGGACTATTATGTATTCAGAAGTCAGGGTTTTATCCTTTGGAATTTGCATTTTCAGCGAGATGCTCATTCTCTCTGCATCACAAGGTGAGTGTCCCTGCTGATTTCCTCTCCCCAGGTCTAAGCTGCACTCACTCCAGGGCTGCTAGAATCAGAAGCCCATTACACAGAGCCGAAAGCAGGCAGGAAGAGGCAGCAGGCTTCGGTAACAGGCAGTTGGGTCTGGAATCTACGTTACCCCAGAAACACATACTGGGGTTGCTTTGCTGAGTTTGCTGAGTCACAAGCACAGGCTTTCTGGGAGATGCCAAGTGTCAGACCCCTCCTGGGTGAGAAGTGGGCCTGTCTGGCCTGGCTGATGTCCGGAAGGCACCTCCTGGATGGCGGTGGTGGTAGTGGGGCTGGTCAGGCACGTGCATGGCATGGGATGCCACGGGGGCTGCAAGCTGCTCGCGTCCTCCCTGCCTCCCTGCTGACTTCTACCTTGTAGCTCTGGTTCCCACTGGGAGTCTGTAGGGACGGAAGTCTTCTGGTTCTTAGTTGTCGTTGCACTGTGACTTGTTCCCACCTTCCTGGAGCAAAAGAGGGTGCAAAAGAAAAGATGGCTTCTTTCTACTGGCCAGCTCTGAGCAAAGAGAGCAGCTCACAGTGTTACGGGGAAAACAACTCCCAAACTGTTAGATGTCACATGTGCCGAGTTTGTGGTCCCACAACACTGAGGAATGAAGTCACAACCAAAGGAGGAAGTTAGGAGAGTTGTACAGGAAATAAGGGGAAGCAGAATAGCTCCTGGATTTCCGGGAAGAGTCCTGAGTGTGACCACTGAGGCTCCTTGTCAGGGTAATTTATACAGCAAGATCACAACTTGGGTACAACGTGGGTCAAACTACAGCAACCTGTAGGATTACAAGTAGCCACTTAGCTAATATTGATCTAGTGGGAACTGAGTCACATAGCAATAGTATACGGAGAGAACAAGGCATTGTTGGAGAGGGTTGGATGGTCCTGTCACCCACTTATGTGTCTGATGCCTATCTGGGCCTAATGGACCCGGTGGTGTGAATTACAGCAAGTCATTTATCTCTAGGGAGGCCTGCAGGCGCGGCTATTGCAACTCCATCTTGGGGTCTGACTCTCCAGATTTGCTCCCAGCCACAATTTTGATGTCTTCATCTCTCATGCTGTCTTTCTCAAGGGCCCAGTCCCTTTCTGAGTGCACATTAATTTCTGTCTGACTGTGCTGCCTAGGATGACGGCACTGGGCTCCTCTGGGTGGCTGTTCCTCGGTGGACTCCAGGGTTCGGCGCACAGGCTGCTGCCAGGGCCTGGAGAGCTTGAATTAAGACAGGGTCAGTATCTTGACTCTGCTGAGGCTGTAAACTGCACAGCATAAAAGAAAATAGATTCTCTGGGTGCGAGGAAGCTCAGATTCTGAGTTCTTCTCTTTATCAGGTGTGTAACCTTGCCTTCTCCCTGGGTCTGTGGTTCCTAATCTAGCAATTTATGCTACAGTAAGAATAGCAACTCCAGTCACACATTCTGCCATGAGTGTTCTCCACATGCTGATTGTCACAGATTTATTTCTCCTGGACCTGGGCTTGGCTTCACGGTTCCTAGCAGGCTGTGCCCAGGGCCACACCAATTGATAAGAGTTGGCTTGGAATATCATCTGTTGACTTACTCAAAGACAAATGACCTCTGGGTCCCTTCTACAAACATTCCAGAAACTCATTGTTTCTAAGTAGCTTAACCTTAGGATTGAAACCTGGCTTACTCTAATAATTTGCTGTATAAAACTTCCTCCTCTCCTTCCACAAAAATTGTCTGTGTTAGTCTCCTCTGTTGCATAGTAAATCACTATAAATATAACAGCTTGAAATAACCTTTGCTGCCCTTCCATTGCCCCCATTCGTTATCTTACAGTTTTGTAAGTCAGGAATCCAGGGGGTCTGGGCTGGGTCCCCAGAGTCTACAATCGAGGCGTCTGGTGGCTTCGACTCTGGAAGGTGTTGGGATCAAAGATTTTAGGTACTGGAATCAAAGATTTCAAGTTCCTCAAGTTGATGGTAGAGTTCAGTTCCATGGGGTATAGGACTGAAGTTCCTGCTTGCGGGATGTTGGTCAGCTTTCAGAGGATGCCTGGGTTCCCGAGTTCAAGGTTCCTCTATCTTTAGTGCCTTGAGTTGTATCAGATCTTTCCCATGCTTCAGATCCCTCTGATTGTACCTTCTGCCTCCCTCTCCTGCTTTCAGCCAGAGCAAGTTCTCTACTCCTGAGCAACCACGTAACATCGAATCAGAGCCATCTGCTTAAGCTCTTTTCTGAGGTCAGTTGTGCCATGTAATATAGCAAAATCATGAGAAGGATTTCTCAGTATATTCCTGGATTCGGAGGGGCCAGGGTGGAGCATCTTTGGGAAGCTCTTTTAGAGATTTCCCCTGCCATTTCCTCATTCAGGAATATCACAGACCCTAAGTGAACAGGGTGAAAGAGATGGAGTTGACGTGACGAGTTCCTGCTGAATCAAAGATATGGGTCCGTTTGTTCAGTGCTCAGCACCTGTTAGCACCAGGCCCTGAGTGCGACGCACCCTGCCTTCAAGCGGTGCACAGTCTAGTTGGAGTCAATGACTACATAATGTTATAGGACCTGCATGTAACAGAGGCAAGTCCAAACATACTGATGGCCATGAAGAAAGAATAAGCAGTTCTACTTGGGGCGGTGGTGGGAAGTTATTTTGGGGGATGAGAAGTTGGGATTTCAGTTGGGTATTGAAGTAAGTGACTCTGCCTCTCTGCATTGCTTTTGGAAGTAGCTTACAGGAAGTTTAAGGAAGACAACCCCAGTTTTGGCTGAATGTGAATTTTCAGCAAGTGCCTGGGGGTGAGGGAGGTGGGCCCGAGGAGGGCAGAGGATTTTCGGGGTGCTGCCTGACTCAGCTGTCCGTGTCAGCTGATCCCTCCTTCCTGCACAGCTGGGAGCTCAGGGATGTGTTGGGGGCAGCAGAGGATTCGGCTCACACAGTATCAACAGTCTTGGGACCAGAAGTGAGAAGCAGGCCATCTTAGACAGGGGCGATAACTGACAAGTCTGAGCCTGTCTGTCCCCTGCCCCAGGGGCCCGAGTGCCTGTTTCCAGCCCCCTGAGCCCGGAAGCCAGCGCCTGCTGTGCTAGGAGCTGATGCACCCCCTCACCTGCTAGGTCCCCATGCCTGTTACTCAGCCATGCTCCCTCCCCCAGTCTCACACACCCCCTCTCCCGCACCCCGCCTCAGCCTGTCCCAGTAACACCGCTGCCCTGTCCATAAAAGACCCAGTTTACTAAACTGGCCCTGGGCTCTCCTGTGGTTACTCCAGGAGGTCCCTCCCAGAACCCTGAATTCAGGCTGTGCTCTTTACTGGATTGTCAGCGTTTACCTAACCGTAACGACTCCCGGGCCTTAATCCTGTGGCCAACTACTTCCCTGCAGTCCTCCTGGCTGGTTCTTTTCGGGGTAGTCTGACGCCAACATCCAGGACCTCACAACATCCAAAGAAGGAGCCCATGCAGCCTTTGCTCAGTCCTCCCTGGCCCCATGGGTCAGTCCCGAGGACACAGGGAAAGCTCAAGACCAGAGTCACCCAGGGTTGTGACCTCAACCCTGGCGAGGAGCATGAGGATACAATGGCCCTTGAATGGTCAGGACACACCACACTTGGAGGGTGGAGAGGCTTGGATGTCCACACATGGACTTTGGGTCCTGACCCTCATCTCAGGATGTGGGCCAGCTCCGGGCCCGGCTGACCAGGACTCTGAGTTAGAGCTGGGGTGTTATGTGACTCCTCTGGGTGGCACAGTCTTGTATGCAGGAAGGTCCCTGTGGGGTCGTGCCAGCCCCAGGTGTGACTGGGGCAGAGTCTCCAGCAAACCCCAGAGACGTGGGATGAACCTCAGACACAATTCGAGTGTTGTTCTGTAAAAAGCCCAGGTTTTTGGAGTAAAACATGGACAAAGGATGATGCTCAGGTAAAAATGCCTTTTCTCTTTAAATGAAGTCATCCTCCTGTTCAGACAAAAAGAGGTCGTGCGCAGAGCCTTGCTTCTCTGCACCGTAGCTCTGCTCCACAGGCTCAGCCCTGTTTCAGATGCAGGAATTTATAATTGGTTTTCCAGTTGTCACCCAGGCACCTAATGACTTTTTACAAATTATTTGTTGTACGAACAGCATTAATGGAAACCAAATGAAAAAGAAATTAACCCATGCTCTGACCACTGCCACAAATCAAGCTGTTCGTATTTAGCCGCATGCACACAGAATTTCGCCACCATCTGTGCAGGCACAGTCTTGTTTAATGCAAACAGTTGCAGTGATGCTTTTAATGGTGGTGGGGTCTTTAGCGGGTTTCTGAAAACCAAAATCAATGACTTGCTCTGATACAACTATTCCTTTACTCTCCTTTATATCACACTCAAATTTGGAGTTAGTTTGGGGTTAATTTTTCCTCCCTTCCTGTTTTATTTTTGCTGAAGGAGGGTTACTGTTCCTAGGCGAGGGGGGTTCACTGTCCCCCTGGGCATGAATTGCATGTCTCCAGGGGACACCTCCTGCTGCTACAGGATATTTTTTTCTTATAATCTTGCTGTTTTAATTGCACATATATTTTTGACTCTATTATTTAAGAATTATACCCTATATACTCCCCAAGGGAATTTTGTAGATTACAGATAGAGACAGCGTGAAGTCTAATTAGGAATCCGTCTTAAAATAGGCTGAGTCTGGGCCCAGGGAAGGAGGAGAGTGTAAGGAAGTGCAGGAGTCGCAGATGTCGGATGTGGGTCCCTTCGCGCCCTTTCTGTGGAAGACATCATGAATCCACTATCACACACTTCCATGTGAATCTGAGTATGGCCTCCGAATTGTCCTTAATTCTGTCCTTCAGGTGTCCCTGCTAATCAATCATAATTAACATGTGACAGTGCTATAGCTGGAATTGTGAATGTTCCCCAGAGGCCTGCGTATTAAAGACATCCCTGTCATGGCACTGTCGGGGGTGGAGCCTTTATGGGGCGGGGCCTTGTGGGAGGCTTTGAGTCTTTGGGGTGTGGCCTTGAAGAAGATTATGTCTTTTCTTCTATTTCACTTGCTAGCCACTATGAGATGAGCAGCTTGGCTTTACCATGCGTTCCTACCCTGATGTGCTGCCCTGACATGGCCCTAAACCATCTGGGCCAACGAATCATGGACTGAAATCTCCAGAACCATGAGTCAGAATGAAACTGTTTTCTTTGTAAGCTTGTCCACTCAGGTGTTACAGTAATGAAACGGTGAGCAACACAGACATGAAGTTCTGTCCCGGATGTTGTGAAAAGAGTGGGCAGC
>RJWM01029674.1:0-24202 GCA_004363535.1 Dasyprocta punctata | reverse complement strand
CTCATACTTTTATTAGTATTTACACACAGACTCTATTCCATTATCTAAAAAAAATTCTGGGGAGGCTGAGGTAGGAAGATCACAAGTTTGAGCCCAGCCTACTCAACTTAACAGCTTAATGAGGGTTGTCTCAAAATAAAAATTTAGAAAAGCTCTTAGTATAACTCAGTGCAAAGGTCCCACGTTCTATCCCCAGTGTTCCCTCCCCACAAAGAAAGAAGCTTCTCTTTCATGATCTAACTTATTCTTTAAAAATAAATTTAGCTGTTTGGCAAAGATGCCTAGAAGAGAGATACCTGTGGTATATGGAATGTGTAATTTTAGCTCCTTGAGGAATCTCCATACTGATTTCTATAATGGTTGTACTAGTTTACATTTCCATCTGCAACACTGGAAAGTTCCTTTTTCACCAGTCACACCAGTGTTTGTTATTCTTTGACTTGTTGTTGATGATGGTCATTCATTCTGGCATAAGATGAGATCTTAGAGTTGTTTTAATTCGCATTTCTTTAATGGTCAGAGATGTTGAACATTTTTTCATATGTTTGCTGGTCATTTGTACTTTCGAGAAGAGTCTGTTCGTTTCACTTGCTCATTGTTTGATTGGGTGTTTTATTTTAGGTGGTCTAATTTGTTTGAGCTCTTTGTATGTTCTAGATATTGGTTTTCTGTCTGAGCAATAACTAGTAAAACATTTTCCATTTGGTAGGCTGTCTCTACACTCTCTTAAATGACTCCTTTGTTGTGCAGAAATTTCTTAATCTGCTGTAATCCCATTTGTTCATTCTTACTGTTATTTCTTGTGCAATTGGAATTCTGTTTAGGAAGTACTTGCTTATACCTAAGATTTCAAGCTTTTTTTCTATTTTATCTTTCTGTAGGCTCAGTGTTTCTTTTTCAATGTTTAGATTTTTGATTCATTTTGATTTCAGTTTAGTCCTTGGTGAGAGACATGGTTCCAGCTTCAATCTTCTGCAAGCAAATAGCCAGCTTTCCCAGCACCATTTGTTGAATACAGTAATATCTTTCTTCCAACATGTTTACGTCCCCTTTTTCAAAGACCAAACAGCTGAATATGTGTGGGAATGTTTCTGTATCCTTCTAGGTATCTTCTCAAACACCTAAAAACCTCATATTGCATGCCTACCAATGTCATAGCAGCACAATTCACGTTCGTTGAGTCTTCAAAGCAGGCTTTGTCCCCATCAACACACAAATGGATAAAGAAATTGTGGCTTCTCTACCTTATGAAATATTACTCAGTTGCAGAGAAGTATAAATTCAAGTCATTTGTAGGAAAATGAGGGTACCTAGAAAATATAATGTTCAATTAAATAAATCAGAATACATGCTTAAGTATCACATGCTGTCACTCCTTTGAGTATGGCAAAGTTCAAACAAAGAGCAAAAGAAAGAATGGATAGAAGGAAACAGAGAACTAGATATCTTTAAAAGGGAAGGGATCTAGGGTACTGAGGGAGAGGGGAATTGGGGCGGGGAAGGCAAAGTAAAAAGAAATAAGATATACTACATACAGGAAGCTGATAACCACAATGAACATAAACATTACATGTTATAAACATGAGCTAATAATAAGAAGAATGAAAATGGGAAAGGGGATTTAGAGGTAGAGGGAAGGAGGCAGTTGGGAAGGTAAAGCAAATGAAGAAAAGAAACACAAGGTGTCATATATAGGTACTTACTCTCTAAAATGAATGTTAACTTCATTTACTTCAAACATACACCAATAAAATTTAAAAAAATTGTGTATTAGTCAGTTTTCCATTGTTTTTAAAATGTCTGAAATAATTGGCTCATGTTACAAAGTAAAAAGTTATATTTTAACTCATAGTTTTAGAGATTTCAGTCCATGAGCAGTTGGCTCTATCATTTGCGTCAGGTGGCACATCATGGCAGGAGTATGTGGTGGGGGAAAACCATTCATGTCATGACTGGAAAGTGAAAAAGAAGATGAGGCTGGGTCCCACCTTACTCTGTGGAGCACATACTCAATGATCTCCAGGTTACTCACTAAGCCCACCACGAACGCTACCTCCCCATAGTGCCACAGTCTGAGAATTAAACCTTTAGCACATGGCCTTTGGGAAACACTTATCCAAACCATTATATTCTACCCCTGGCACCAACTCTCACAATACGAAATGCAGTTACTTCCCATGCACAATCACCAAGAATCTCAAGTGTGTTAACCGTTTCTGTGTTGCTCAAAAGTACAAGTCCAAAAAAAAAAAAAAAAAAAAAAAAAAAAAAAAAAAAATAAAAATAACACATAGAAAAAAAAAAAAAAAAAAAAAAAAAAAAAAAAAAAAAAAAAAAAAAAAAAAAAAAAAAAAAAAAAAAAAAAAAAAAAAAAAAAAAAAAAAAAAAAAAAAAAAAAAAGAAGTCCAAGTTCAAAGTCTCCTCTGGGATTCGAGGCAACTCAGCTGTGAGTCTCTGTAAAAACAAAAATGAAGTTATATATTTCCAAGATACAATAGTAGATCAGGAATAAGGTAAACGTTACAATTCCAAAGGAAAATAAGAGGAAAATAACAATCAGAGATTAAACCAAACCAAAACTGAAACCCATCAGGCAAACATTAAATCTTACAGCTCCATGACTAGCATGTAAGGCATAATATGCATCCTCTGAGCTCTCAGCAGCTTGACTGGCCCCCTCCCTACAGTTTCGATTATTGCAACCCATGTAGCCTCGCTCTCAGGCAAGTTTCATGCGCCTTGCTGATTCCATCATGCCGGTCATTCTACATTCCTGGCACCTTTACCATTCTGGGTCTCCATTACAGCACTGGCTTCACTCTCAAAGTTTTATATACTGCCCCATTGGGGAATTCTGGTGGGGATTCTGGTTTTGCTACACATGACCTTGTCCTCCTGAGCTTTCCCCAAGAATCTCAGTGGGAGTCTCTACGATCCCACAAGTCTTGTGTTCTGTGTCCCCACAAAACCAACATCACATGGCCCTTACCAAAATGTACCACTAGTATGTGCTGTACCTGTACCTGACTGAACCCTGGCTATACTGGTCTGTCGGAGCCTGGTTGGCAGAATATAGAGAAACAAATCCTTAGGTGGTTTTGTGTATATTGGGAGACCTGTCATCACTTTTAAAATATCTCTACTTTCGAAAATAGTTGAAAGAAATTTGCATATCTGTATCTATATGTCTGTGCTAACTGTGAACCTACTAATCTCTGGGGTGTCCTTGAGGCCTCCTTTCTATTATTCCATTGCAAAGCTGTTGCTCTTTTGTTGGTGTCAACCATCAATATTTTCCTCGACCAGAACTTTGCATCTATTCTGGCCAAACTGCAAGGTTTTTAATTTTTCTGATGATTCACTTGTTGCTGCTGATTTTCACTGTAAATTTGTCTAAAAGCAGTCAATAATATTTGTGCTGTAGCCTCTGTGTTGCCTTTTAATTTTTTCCAGCAAACTGTTTTGTCACCCTCAAGCTGGCTTACTAGGAAGTCTTGGCATGGGTAAAATGCATTTAAATTCTTCACCGTGGTGCAAGGATAACCTTTAGTCAAATTTGAAATAGAATCCCCATTTCCATCTGAAACAGCCTCAATTTAGCCTTTACTATCCATATTTTCATCAGCATTCTTGCCTTGGACACCCCCCACCAGAATCACTGCTTAGGCTCCACTTAAGCGCTGTAGGCTTTCTTTAGCCCACTCCTCCATATATTTCTTAACTCCTGGCACTAATCTTTAAGGCTCTTTCATGTCATCAAGTAGATAGTAATTGCAAAGACTCAACTTCTAGGTACTGTTTTCCTATGTTAGCAAGCTATTTACTATTATTACAAATAACTGAAAAAACTTTTTCACTCAGTTTTAGAGGTTTTGGTCTACAGTTTGTTGTCTTTGTTGCTTTGAAGAAACACATCATGGTAGGAATTTGTGGTAGAACAAACTGGCTTGGCTTTTGTGACTTGCAACCAAGAAAAAAGGAGGAAGGGCTCACTTCCCACCATCCTGCTTGGGGAGTGTCCTCAATGACCTCAGTATTTCCTGCTAGGCTCCACTTCTTAAAGGTTCTAATATCTAGTAATAGTGTCCTGGGCTGGGGACCAGCTCTTCAGTAAATGGATGTTTAGGAGACATTTGTCTAAACACGGCATATTCTTTTTCCCAATTTTTTTTTTTTGTTGTTGTTTTGTTTTGCGGCACCGGGGATCGAACTCACAACCTCGCACCTACCAGGGCAGGTACTTAAGCCGCTGAGTCAAACTCCCAGCCCTAGTTTTTTGAGGCAGGGTCGCACTATGTAGCTCAGGCCGGCCTTGCGCTCGTGTTGTAGCCCAAGCCGGCCTCGAACTCACAACGCTCCACCTACCTCAGCCTCCCGAGTGTTGGGATTAAAGGCGTGCGCCACCACGCCCGGCTTTTTTCCCAAATTTTTATCTGGTAGCTTTAATACTGAAACCGCTTGGCTGTCTAACTCAGTCATACATTCATTCTGCTCCCTCCTCATGTTAAGAGAGTTCTTTCCGCATTGTGAGTTTACATCCAGCTGGGTTTTATGTCTTTATGTCAGACGTAGACTGAGTTTATGAATCCTTACAGAGTATATCTTGGGGTCTACCAACAGAGAAACAACTTAATTTTTTACCATGAGTTATTTTTATCACTTGCAAGAAATAAAAAATTCAAATCCATATCACTGTGAAATCAGGATTGAGATATAAATTCTTAGAGGAATTTTTTTTGGCTTCATTTTATTTTTATACCATAGTTCTTTCTGGAAGTTGAACTTTACCTAGTCCATGTTCACAACAAATTTAAGCTCTTTCGATGTCCCTGTATTATTCAGTTGATCAATTTCATCTCTCATATTTCAACTTCAATGTTTTTATCTTTCTTGTCTGGCTTTACTTTTAGTCACCAAATTCTACATTATTGGGAAAAGTAAATATTCAAGAACCATGATGATTTCAATGTAACTTTCTAGTTTGGCATCCTAAATTCCTTTATTTTTGAGCAGAAATATCAAAACTATTTACTCCCTTGAAATTATGCTTATTTTTTTTTCATTTTAGCCAGCCTATAATGCAGTGAGAAAACTTTTAGTATTTAGCCTTACATAAAACTGGAAGTGAAAAATAGGTTGATATTATTTTCAACTCAAAATATGTCTATGAAAAGCCATAAGTCATGTATTAATACACAACTAAAAATAGACATAGCGTATAAATTCGAATACAGGCTAAATCTGTGGCAAAACTAAAGATCCTTGTGTAACTGAAGTCCAGTTAAATTTTTAACCCTTCCATCTCAGGTTCCTGAATAGAACTTTATAATCCTGTGTAAATGTCACCATAGGATTCACATTTTTAGGTGCGTCCTTAACTATTATGTTGCCCTCTACAAAACGTTATTGTTACATTTCCATAGGTTACCCCACATAGATAAATTTTCTTTTTTGGGAAAATAGTTTATACCCTCTCACTATCTTCAAGCTTATTAAATTTAATCATGACTATATAAATAAAAAAATATGGATATATATGCTATACATACGTGTTTGTAGCTTTAAATCATACTCATTTTTTATAGGAGATAAAATTACAAAGAATCTCAATTCTATGCTTTGACTCTTAATGTTTAAAATAACCAATTACTCTCTGTTTAGCAGTACAGTATGTTGACCTATTTGATTCAGGACGCTAAATCATTTGGATAAGAAGTGATCCTGTCTGGCATAGAGCTAAAGATTTAGTGTAGGTTTTATACTTGGTGACTTAGGTGTTAACTTGTGGGAGATAAGTGGATATTTTTTCTTGGGTTAGGAATGGAAAGGAACAGAGAATATGTCAACATGGTGACCATTAGGTGGCAGGGCCCCTAACATCTGGCAAGTTACAATAGCAAGATCACGGTATAATGCCTGGTTACATATCTGATTCATCCAGCATGTTTGTTAAAAATAAAAAAATATATTTGGGGACTTCAAAAACTTTTGAACAGAGCAGCTGAATCTGTTCTTTCTTTACTCTTGTGGAGACAGGGCATGCAGACTACAAATGGAAACACCTCTATACTTTCTCAAGTTCCAGTTTCAGAACTTACTGCTCTCCATGATTCCAATGTAGTAGGTTCCCAGTCCTACATTTTGGAACTCTTGAAACAAAATGCAGAGTGATGAGAACAGAACATAGACTAAGAGCCCCAGGCTCTGTGATTAATTGCCACTCTGTGGAACTACCATAGTCTGGGATTTATATATTTCTCCTATCATGAGTTACACTTTGCCTTTCTTGTGATCAAGCGAATACCTCTTTTTCTTCTTCATTTGTTAAACTTGTAGAGAGCAGAATCCAGGTCTTTCTAAAAAGTCTTTCCCTTGGAAGAATTAAAAAACTACTTTGCTGACTGAATTTTGTTTGCTGCCGTTTCCTTAGTCATCTTCACCTTATATCCCGATTAACTGTTTACAATAACAGTAAATCTTGTCCAACCCATCATATGTAGTTGTAGACTCCGTTCTGTAAGTTACATTACTCACTACTTGCTGCTGTTTCTGCAAGTTTTGTGGAGTGGCACTGTATTGTTTTAGTCTACACTGTTAGCACAAAATATAATGGTTCATTTAAGATGGATTTTTATGGGACCCGTCATGATTTAGCTGTGGTTTGCATAGTAAACCTAATATTAAATGACAAAATGCATCATAGCAGATACTTCACAACCATTAAAGTAGTAGCAGTGAATGTGTAGATTACTAGACATTGCAAACAGTGGAGAAGATAATAAAAAAAGTATAATTGAAATCCGGGGGATTCTGAATATTAGTAGTGTAACAGCTCTGATCTCTAGCATGTGTGAGATGGGCTTTAGGAAGGCTGGCTGTGCCTCTTCTGTGCTGGCCTCTTTACACAGCAGGTGCTGTGCTGAACTTAATAACCTGCTGTTCAATTTTTTATTTTAAAAATAAGATGGGAGCTAAGTCACAATTGCTTGGGGCAAATGTCTTATAAAAATGTTTGTGTTTAGAAGTGAGCTAATTTGATTAGAGAGCCATGAAATCTGCTCAACAGTGTAATGGAACATCAACTAAATCTAAACTGGCAAAAACCCAGGACTTTGAAAATTAATGAATATTCAGTATTGACATGCTCTGAAAATAGATGTCTTAAATATGAGGAAAAAGGAGAGAAAGAGAGAAAAAGAGAGTCAGTGGCATTTTAGACAGTTTCATTTCTGCCATGCAGTTTGTGGCAAAAGAATTATTTGAGTACGTCTTAATAAAAATTTATAATGATGAAGTCAGAAAAATATTTTGGTAATCTACTTTTATATTTCATGACCACCACAATCTATACCTCGTACTTTTCACCTGGCATCATTTCAATCACTTGGTAAGTTTTGCCAAATGATGAATGAAAGAAATTATTAAAAACTACTTCATATTTATTAGATGCGGAGCCAACTGGATAGAGAACAAGGAAGTAGATCTTACGAAAAATGAAAAAAATGGCCACTGTTTTTAAAAAATGAACGTGGAACACATTACAGATATTTATGAAAACAATTACTAAAAGTTGACAAAAAGTAGACAGCTCTCACATCTTTGCTTTGCCAGAGATCAAACACTGATCTGGGATATCAACATGTTACATAGAAAAACATCCTCCACTTATATTAGCAAAATGATAAAAGGAATAATGTTTCCCAACACCACAAAAACATCTCCTAAAACTAAATAGGAAGAAGAAAGTTTAAAAAGATATACAACCCTATTTAGCCAATGCCACAATAAAATTATTGCCTATATAATTGCTGAGAAAATACATAAGATTTTTATGTACAACACAGTTGATTTACGTTCTGGCTTCTCTCAGGCAACTCTGGAATCTTGCCATAGTTCAGTCTGTGAGCAGACCCTGATTCTTAGTCTTCTCTTTATTTCTACGTTGCAAACTGTACTGAGTAATAGCAGGATTTGTTTAGGTGAAGGATGCAGCCTGACAAAACCACAAGTGGATGGGGATATAGTAATAGATGTGCTCTTTAGGTGGCTAAGTAAAACAAGACTTTAACTTCCCAGATGCTCATTAGCATCTATTAGATTTCCAATACTATGTTAAACTTTATGGTGTATGAAAGTCAATCAGAATTTGACACCCCTATGGATCTTAGATGGGAGTAGAGAAAATACTTCACAGATGTAAATGGTTAAGAGGGAATGAGTTTCAGTCAGGAAAATTGTCTTCTTGGTGGAGTGGATTTGTTGTTTATAATGAAACTTCAATTTATAGTTCTCATCTTGTGTTTCCAAACTGACCATCAGTGTAGCCTGGTACTATTAAATACCGTGCGGGCCGAGCATGTGTGTCCAAAAACAACCTTTTCAACTGCTTCCCTCACTCCCACATAGTTGGCTTCATTGCACAGCTTCATCTTCCCCACAAGAAAGCAATTCATTCTTAAAGAGCTCAGGAATGCAAATTTGAAATCTTTTGTTTATCTTTACACAGCCTAGGCATACTTGTTTGATGGGGATGATTTTGGTGTACATCTTAAATATTAATGGAACTTTAATCACTTCAAAAGGAGTTCTGCTTTGAATGATAAATTATGATTATCCAACAGATTTTGTCATGTCATGCACCTTATTTTCCATAATTAAAACATTTCATGCATCCTTTGCTTTCTGCCTTAACTTCTGTATCAATGCTACTTCTTCAGTTTATTTTGGTCCTTACTTAGATATCTTGAGAAGTTCTAAATTTTCTATTAATCTATCGGTCCTTTCATTGCCAGTCCACTCTGAACACCAAAAGAAATATTGTTCAGTGGTATTTTAATCATGTCTTGATACTTCGTAGAAAACATTTTCCAGTTCTTTTTTTCTCTCAAACCAATGTCTAAACTCCTAATTTAGGGGCTGTACTGCTTTCTACTAGTTGGTAATTTAACTTGATTTTTCATACTTATATTTAATCTACTTAGGGTGTTCCCATTTTTTCTTAAGCACAACTTGCACTTTCTCATATTATTTGACCCTGGTATCAGTACTTTCCTTAATGAAGTAGATAATGCATTTCATCAGGCAGGTTGAAATAATTTTAGTTAGTGAACTACAAAGTATGCGTGTGGCTTAGGGAATCCAACAATCTAATCCTCAAACTAACACTGGGGAGATGTTAATATTTCTACGTCTGAAAGGTAAAGGAAAAGAGGAGCTAGTGGAACTAGAGACAATCTCTCTTACTGGAACAACTCTTAATAAAAGTTGTGCAATTATATAAAAGGACATTGGCAAACCATGGTTGCTGTGGTTTATACATTGTGTCAACTTGAGAAGTCTAGCAGCTTAATTAAGTAACTCAGCAGCTGTACATCCTGGGGTGTAGAGCACAGTTACCTGGTCATTGTTACAATTTGAGAAGGTCAGAAGTTTAACTGGGAGACTCAGCAGGGAGCCAGGGGTCTTGCTTTGTAAACATCCTCATCCTGTGCAAAGGAAGGCAAGGCGATTTGTGGATGCTACACCCACCCTGGGGGGAGGGTGTCCTGTGTACTAATATAAAAGAGGAGAAGAGGCTTGCTCTCCCCCTTTTACTCTGGCTGCTTTTGCCTGGCTGCTGCCTTGAAGTGTTGCTCCTGTGCCATGCCACCCTGCCTTTGGAGCCAGCTGATTGTGGACTGAAACCTCCAAAAACTGTAAGCTAAATAAAACTCTCCTTCCCTAATTTTGGGTGTCAGGTGTTTTGGCTCAGCAACCAGTAAAAAGTAACCAAGACAATGGTGAAATACTAGAGGAGAAAGAACTAGGAAAAAAATTTCCATGTCATTCCTTTCTACTTCCACATTTGCTTCATGTTGGTAACTTTTAAAGGCTAAACACAAGCAGGTATGAGAAATGCAAGGAATCAGATTCAGTTCATACATGTTAGCCACTAGAGTATAGCCCAGACTGATGAAAGGCAAAGAGCAAATCTATAGGACAAAATGCAAGATGTGCCATGTAGTCCCAATTTACACAATGGTTAATTTTCTATTTAGTGGAACCCTGACGCATAGGACTTTGGCAAAGAAAGAACATTAAGTCACAAACATCCTACTACAATGGTACTAATCTGTGTTTTCATCTATCTGTATTTTTATTGCTCCACTGATTTATATTTATACTCATCATAATTCTCTAAGAGACCCAATTAGAAAACTTGAGAACCTGAAATCGAGGAATCAAGGCCTGCAGGTCACAATAAGAGAATTGTAAAACATGGTTTCAGTAGCAGAGGGAATTCCATGAATCTTTATTTAGCTCTCCTTTTGGAGAGAGAGCCACTTATTTTAAAATATTATTTAAGAATTAGCCAGTGGAGTACATTATCAAAAGGACTGTATTTAGAAACTCCAGGATCTTTTTCCATGGATATCAGAACACTACATGGGTTAAGAGGCAGCTTCTTATAATAAACACACTTGATGATAAGGCCCTAGATGAGAAGAATAGGAATAGTGCCTCTATTTTGTAGACTTTGATCTTTATACAAATGGTTTTCCTGCTAGGTATTCTGAAGGCAAGGGGAAGATTAGCAGAGAGGTAGAGATTTAGGTTCCTATTTTTATCTACATTTACCAGAATCCATTCCCCTTTTCTCGTGATAAAATTTTCTCTATCTCTGTCTTTGTTGGGCTTTTGCCATGCTCTACACAGCCCCTCTATTTCAAAAGAACTTGAATTACTCCTCAACCATTGAAGCAAAACTTCAGTGGCCAAAGATAATCTACCACGTCTTTTCCTCTGACCAGTTATTCATTTGGGCCTAGATTCCAAAAGTAAGCAAGAAGTTGAGGGACAACGATTCTTGAAATTCTGGAAGAGGTGCTGTTTTCTAAGTCTGATAGAACTGTCAGTAAAGGCATTTGTTTTGCCCTGTGTGACATGAATGAGAAAGAAGAGGGCCCAGAGAGACCCTGCGAGCCAGTATAAGTCACAAAACAGAAAAATGCTAGAAATGAAATAAACACCAAGGAGGCAGTACTGAGAACTGGAGGCCACTGGGTTCTGGTAGCCACATTTGAGATATCAAAGCAAGTTTTCAGTGTAAGTAGAAAAGAAATTCAGAACATTTTGGCTACATAAACCAGTACTTTTCCTTTACTGGCATGACTAATTTGACTTGAGATTTCTTTGGTCACAATCAAAAGATTATACACTGACAAAAAGAGGAGCACCCTACCGGGAACTTAATATTTAGTGTTATTTTCCCTCATTTTGGTCTACTGTTTATGTGATATGACTATTTTTCATTCCTGTGAATTAATTAATCATATTCTGCTTTTTAAAATAGTATAGTGCTTGTATCGGGTTTTGAATAGAAAACATCTACAATTTTATCCAAATCTTATATAAACCTTTTACTTTTCTACAAACATCTGTAAAAACCAATTATTCTTATTGCATAGTATATAGGACACCGGCACTGAACAGAAAAACATTACATTGAGGCTCTGTATAATCTTAATTATCCCTCCCCCCCCCCACAGGTCCCATTACCAGACAGGATCATCCTGAGCATGGGACTTCAATATGCAAAGGTTAGAGTACATGAACTTTTAGTTCATAAAAGCAGACCTGTAAATTTTACATTTAGTCAGTAAAATTGGTGACTGATTTTCTTAGCATTCACCCATCTTTCCATTTTTATAAAAATCACAAGAATGGTGATAAGCTGATGAAAAGGATTAGTCCTATTATAAAAAGGGTTTGCACTTTCTGTCTGTGTTTACTATGTGAGAATACAGATGGAAGGCTGCTAACTGCAAGCCTGGAACAGAGACTTCCACAGGAACTGAATTGGCCAGATCCTTGACCTTGGACTTCCCAGGCACCAGAACTGTGCAAAAATAAATTTCTGTTGTTTAATCCACCGCAGTCTATGGGATTTTGTTATGGCAGCTCAAGCAGACTAAGTTATCTCCCTTTCTTAGCAAACACTTGTTAATGTTGTCCGTGTTATTAATACCTTTAAACACTGTAAATCATTTTGGTGTTTTCCTTAGCTAAAGAATGATACATCCTTTGAAGAGAAAGGAATATGTGAGAGTGAGAATTTACTGATGTTAGTCATTATGCAGAATCTATTAATCTTCACTAGGCATTCTATCCCTTTGAAAGATCAATGTATTTAAAAACATAACCTTTCAGTGGAAACAAAACCTATGAGATTTATGAGAAAAGAAACTCAACTCACTTATATATACTAATAAAAATTTCCATCTGTTACCATGACTGGCAAATCAACATGTGTTCACCTCTTAACTTGAGAAGTGAATGTTGTTAGGATGAATAATAATTAATAATTCTCATTTGATGCGATAGCTTCTTAAAAACATCCATTTCCTCCAAATGTCAAAGGAAGTTTTGTGCAAAATTTTATCCTTAGAATCTTTTAGCAAATTTCATATACTACAAATTTATTGATTTAAAAGAATGAGAAAAATAGTAGTTCTCAAAAATAATTTTAATTTGTCAAATTTAATTAGCAATGCTAAACATAATAATATATACAGTTCTAATAACCAAAAATTAGGGAAAACTATTTCTGAATGTTTGGTCAATTACTTCCTAATCTGGAAAATTCAGTAATATGGCTTCCTGCCATAGTAAATTGTGGTTTCAATGGAAATAGATGATTCATTCTTTTGGAAATTCCTTTTACAACACAATTAACCTCTTCACCTTTTAGAAAACACATTGTTAGCATATTGGGATGCTATTTAATTTGACATACTGTATATGGTACTGATCCGTGCCAAATAACACTTCAAATTTCCCTAAAATTATTTTACATTTGTTAGCTAGGCTTTCAGCTTCTAATTATACCATATTTCAGCTTTTATACAGTCCTTTGATCCAGGATATAATAATAATGTGATTGCATTGACTGCAGGCACTCTGGTGGTAGAATAAGTTCTCTCAAATATTGTAGGGTTGTTTAATGAAAAACCAAAAGAAATTCACTAGGAATAGCTACAGGATATATTTTGGATGGAATTGCCATTGGAAAAGACATACGAGGATATTTCTCTGGGAGAAAATGTTTCATTTAAGAAGTAATAAAGATGTTTCAGAAGCACATATGAATAATGAATAAAGAAAAATCAAACAGGGAAAAACACAACAGTGAGTAAATGCTATGGGAAAGTGTTTATTTTATAGCTTTAATAGTAAACTGTGATATTTTAGAGCTTATGTGAATATTGGAAGGGCTCTTAGAAATGATTCACTATCACTCTCTAGCCATGTATCAGTCCCTTTTATAACAACACTAGGGAGTGGAAGGCCAGCTAGTGACTGTCTGAGAACCCCCAGGGAGACAAAATTCATTACCTTGTGGGGCATCTCGTTACCTTGGCTTTGGCCCTTACTTTCATTATCTAGTTAGCTGTGTGTATATATATATGTCAGCCTTGTATCTCATAAACTAAGGACAAGATTAAGTCTTATAGTGTTATCTTATCATAAAATATAGCACAGGGCAATTCACATGAAAAGTGCTCAATGAATATGTTGATTTTAAAATGAGCCAAGAATGAATATCTAGCCCATGTAGTTTTATAAAATAGTTTTAATTGTGATCTTTTTAAAGAATCTCAAAAAAAGCATTGTATAATGTCACATGACATACACGTGAGCAAAAATAATAGGTAATTAGCATGTCTTTTGATTTTACTTCAAGTATTCTCTTTTTGTTGCTTATCCTTTTGCCAATGCTTCTATTAAATGTGTCTCAACTAGAGGAATTGCATCACAAAAAGTTCATTTTAGTATGTTTAGGAGAAACTGAGACAGTGGTCATAGAAACTCATTGTTTCAACAGATGTATATATAGTTATAAAATTATTATTATTATTATTATTATTTTTTGGCACCGGGGATCAAACTCACAACCTCACACCTGCCAGACAGGCATTTAAGCCACGGAGCCAATCTCCCAGCCCTTAGTTATAAAATTATTATTAAAATGGTTATAAATATGTGCTGCACATTTGTAGGAAAAATAGAATTTTAAGGTTTTTTATCATTTCTCATTCATGATTTTCAGTGATGAGTTAAAATAATATCTTTTAAAAATGCTTTTGTTAAGTAAATAAGGTACAAAATCTTTAATAAATGTTATGATTAATATTAAAAAACTGCTCAAAGGGGAAAAATAACTCAGATAAGGAAAAGGAAGAAAGAGGGAAGGGAAAAGAAAAAAGATACAAATTTGTACATACACACTTAAGATAGCTTAGATGATTGTATTACTAATTCTATTAATTCTTGGAACAAAACAGTTAGCATTCATAGGATTAGCTCAACTTTACATGTTTATATCTGGTAACCTGAATAACTTTTGAAAATAACTACGCAAAATAACAACTTTAGTTATGTTCCTACCACATTGTTTCGCAAGCCCACATTATTATTGTTTTTGGCTCTTTGTTATTGTTATTTATTTGTCTCTTTTGTTTCCTGTTTTTCTTGCATTTTGTTTTTCTTTGTTTTGTTTCTTTCTCTAACACAGAAAGGATAGGTGGACATCTATAGGCTTATACATGCCTAGAAATTCTCGTAAGGAGTTTGCAAAAAATGATTTTAATACATATGATGGTATGAACAGCTACTTTGAAGAAAACAAGACATGGCAGCCATTGCTGATTTCCTATCATCATGTTTTGAAGCCAAATAGTGCTTCTATTCTTTGTTTTGATTAGTTTTAGTTTGTTTTGTATTATTTGATTTCAGTATGTGTGAAGGTATGGACAGCTATTTTGAAGAGAACAGGAGACATTATGGTAGCCATTGTTGATTTTCCTATTGCCTGGTTTTGAGGGCCTATAATGCTTTCATTCTTTTGTTTTGTTTGAATTCATTGTGTGTGAAGATAATGACAACTATTTCAAAGAAAACAAGAGACATTATGGTGACCACTGTTGATTTCCTGTTGTCTCGTTTTGAAACCCTGTGTTGCTTGCATTGCTTTACTCTGATCTGCTTTGTTCTACTTTGTTTCATTCTTTTTAAAATTAAAAAAAAGGAATAAAAAATGCTTTTGTAAATTTGTTCCAGAATAACAGGGAGATATGGGTGGAGAGAGAACGGCCATTGGTCAAGATTCTAAGGAATAGATTTTGAGTGCTGATCTCTTTTTTTATCATGTTCCTTTGAAAATCATTTAAGTTTGTAAAGGTTCAATTTTCTTAAGTGCAAACTAATGAAAAGATACATGTCCTGCTTAATTTAACAGGTGACATAGCTCTTATGATGAAAAGAGCTACACAAAATTAAAAGCCATATACAGTAAAAGACTGTAATAATAGGTATGGCTTTATTTATTTATTTATTTATTTTATTTATTTTTTTTTTTTTTTGCGGTACCAGGACTTAAACTCACAATCCTGCACCTGCCCGGCAGGTGCTGAAACCACTGAGACAAATTCCCGGCCCTTAGGCATGGCTTTATATCATGGTGGTGTGATTTTGTGGATGCACTAAATACCACTCTATTGTATATTTTTAAATGATTAATTGTATGCTATGCAGATTTTGTCTATAAAAACAAAATTATTGTAATATTGCATTTTTTCTTCTGGTAAAATAAAAACAATGCACCCTTTCCTTGGCAGTTTTCTTTTGGTGCATACCAGTTGTATTGAGTTTTACATTTCAGTTTGAATAATAAACTGCTGTAAACGTATACATCATAATTGATAAGACTCAGCAGAAACTTTTATCATAGTTATGATAACAAAATAAAAATTACTGCTGTTTTTCTGAGGCATTTAAATTGTTATGGAGATATAGAACTGAAATGTAGAGACCAGGTATTCAAGAGTGCATTTCTAGTTCCCCTTAAATTCTTTATGTTTTTCCTAGGGTAAGGAGGCTTTCAGGTATTTGAAGTTTAAAGAGATGCATCTTGTCATAAATTGTTATATACTCAGAGACAGAAAGAAGTAAAGGGCCAGGACATTGAGAGAAAGAAAGGAATTTACAGAAACAAAACGTGGAACTCCATTGTTGAAGTAAATGTCTATAATTAGAGATATTTCATCAACACAAATGAAAAGAGTATCCGTGATAAAATTAGCAATCTTTTATGATTTTTTTCATTTGAAGGTAAAGATTTTCATGTGTAAATACATTTTCTTTTAAATTATACTGAATCTAGTTTCTTCGTAGGTTAACAGATGTAAGAAAAATTCTTGAATTAAAATACTGTTATTGGAGTGGGTGTAATCAGCTCAAACACACCCAGATAACAGAAACTCAAAGATTGAAATTTATCCTTTGTAATCTTTTAAAAAAATAATATCGTTATAATATTATGTTTAAATAGTTTTCTAAACCGAGTCTTTAATTTTATTTACAATGGTATATGTTGAGGAAATGATAAGATTCCTTACATGTACTCTTTTTATTTTTTAACATGGTAATTAAAAGAAAATATTTCAGAAATATTACTGTAGAAAAATTTGGGCTTAAAGGTAGATGTCCCCTCAAATCCTGTTGTGCTCATATGTAGGGTTTTGGGGAGTAACTGGATCATGGATATGTTAATCATACTGCTTGTGTTATAACCATTCACCTAAATACCTTGCTTTGTTTTTTACTGAGAATTATAAAGATCGAAAACCGCTTTTTTGAGATGACGGTATTCCTGTAAGATTCTGACCGATAGTGGCATTTTAGTATTGTTTGGGTAGGATGTTGGGATTTTTGCAGTGGGAGTACTTTCTATAGATTGAAGCAAAATGATCTCTGTCATAATATTTTTAGGGCCAAACCGAGAGTTGGTGAAAGGAAATGGCCTTTCCTTCCTCGTCCACCTGAATTTATAACTTCCTATTCATTGTTACTTTGGGTACACTGATGTGGAATTTTTCTTTTGACTGAGTCCTACGACAAATAAAAATTTACTTCTAATTGGTTGGTACATCAAGCTGAGTGTACTAGTTAAAAACACAAGCACTAAAATTTGAATAAGGCAATTTTTTGTAAGTATAATTAATAAAGTTGTTGCATGGGTATTGATCTGGGAATTAATTGCAAGACTACATTTTACTGAGTTTAATCCACAAGAGCTTAACTTACTTTAAACAAAATGGCATGCTTTAGCAGTTCTTAAAAGAAAATTTTGTAGGCTTATGAAATGCCCAAGTTTAGTTTTAAATAAAGCGGATGTGATTAAACACAAAACATTTTGGTGATGGAGTAGACACTAGTGTTACTTGTGTCCACTGGGGACCAGAACTAAGTTCTTCAGGCTGCAATATTGACAGAAATTTTCAATGAATCATCCAGACAACTCAGGAAGGGATGGAAAGAGTATGCTTGAGCTGTTGTCAGGTTACTCATGAATATCATTTATATTTTAAAGAATAAAATGGCAAATTGGATAGCAGTGTTAGAGGAGAAGGAGAGAAGGCATCATTTATTACTACTATAGATCTTCGAGAGACATTTTTGAATACTGGGGATAACTCTTTGGTCAGTGGTGACAACTATCACCACGCAAGTTATTAAGTCCCAATAGAAATATTTCCATCATCTCTTTGTGAAGAATTTGTTAGATGTAACATTTTCCAGAAGTACTGGAAAATTTACTCATGTGCCAAAAACAAGAGTGAAATTGACTTGAAGCAGAAAGTCCCTGTCCAAGCTAAGGAAATGCAAAAAGTAAACAAATGGTATAAATAGCAAAAGAATGTAAGTCTGTGGTTAGCAATGAGGTCTGGATGTCCAGTTTAAAGCCTTATGCTCTATTTTCAACCCTAGTTACAAACTGAATGAATTTGCAGCAATGTAAATAGTATGAGTTTCTTTCAATTACAAGAACTTTCCATCAATATGTCTTTCTGAAATATTTTGAGATTTGAATCACAGAAATAACTGTATCTATAAGAAAAGCAACTCCTTCTAATTGTCCCTTTAAAGTACATGTTAAGAATAATAATACACTTACAACTTAGGTAGCACAAAGAAACCTTACTGTGGATCATAGATTCTCTAGCCTTGAATTACGTTGGTTGATCGTGTTTATTACTGTTGGAAATGACTTCGAGCGGCATGCTTAAAGAGTTTTGGTTGTTTAGCTTAATTTTGGGTTTTGCCTTAAATCTTGTTAAAAACTTTTTATTAGTACATATTTTCAGTGCATAATGATTATACTCAGCAGGTTTAAATTTTCATGACACTTATTTTTAAGTGCAAGTGTTTAGAACATGATGTAGATGAAATATTTGCAGGTTCTTTCCTTCAACTCCTGTGAGTTGAAATTGTCCAGAGGTTGGTTACCTTGAATGTTATTGCATTTTTAATGATCTAAAAAACATGTAAAAATCACTATGATACTATATAATTTACATGTGAATAATATAATATTTGGAGTGTACAATTAACTATAAAATATTGGCATTTTTTCTCATGCCTTCAGTAACAGTTTAGCACACTGAAGATTTTGATTCATGTTTTCATAATAATCACCTGAAATACAGAGCAGTTCGTTCTTTCACATCTTGCACATAAAATTTTATAACATTGACTTCAATTTTAAGATAAAATTTCAAAAGTTTAGAGTGTATATATCTAAATGAAAATCCTTACTATTTTATAACATTTAATGAAGATTATTAGACTACATTGGTTTCTATGCAAGGTGATGTCATAAGACTTATGAATGAGTGAGACAGGTGTTAAATCTTTGTCTCACAATCATTTGCACTTTAGAAAGATGTTTTCTGTACAAAGAAAAAAGCCCTGGGAAGAGTCTGTTTGTTAATGTTATTTGCCTTACTATATCTAAAAAAACATTACACTAGACTTTTCCCCATTCCTTTCTGTATTTAATCTATTTTAGAACTAATTATTTAGCAATATTCTAGAATATTATTGACTTCAAAGGAACTTAGAAATTATTTCGATATGTCTCAACATTTTACATAAGAAGTTGGAGTCTGAGAGTCTTGCATGTCTCTGTGGTGACAAATTGAGGCTACAGCTGGAATATGCTGAACTAATTAGTCTTTTATAAACAAATCCTTTCTTTAAAACTTTTCTTGATCTTTTTTTCCTGGACAACTTGGAAACTAATCAGAAAAACTGATGGCAAGAAAAATTTAGAATGGCATATGTAGTTCTGTCCGAATTATACAGAATAATTTTGACAAGATTTAATAGCAAGTATGATTTTGTTCCTCAGAATGTCTTTTGGTCTCTTCCTATCACCTATTTATCTGTCTGTCTGTCTGTCTCTCTCTCTGTCTATCATCTATCTATCTATATCTTTTTATCTATCATTTGTTGGTTCACAATGATCTTTATCTTTGACCATGTCATCAGTATCATGACCTAATCAGGAAAAAAATAAAAACTCATTATTCATTTTAAACTTAAAGCTTGCTGGGGATTTAGCTCAGTGGTGTAAGTGCCTGTCTGGCAGGCACAAGGTTGTGAGTTCAATCCCCAGTACCAAAAAATAAAATAAAATAAAATAAAATAAAATAAATAAACTTAAATCTTTTTGTCATTAGTTTTTGTATCTCTAAAATGGAAATTATCATGTATATTTTAGGGGATATAAGTATTTTTTTATCAGCTTCATTTTGCTTATTGAAATAATTGTAGTTATTGTTTGTTATTTAATTATTTGATGAATTGCTTCATTCCTGTTTTAAGAGATCATTCCTATTTGTAGTGGATAAAAACAGGGAAAAATGCAGGAATTGTTCCAATTGCATGGACAGATTCCCATATTCTTATGTTGATATACCTTTCCCCAAATTGGTGGTATTAGGGGCTGGATCCCTTGAGTTGCCTTTAAAAGAAACTTCAGAGAGATATTTTTACTCCTTCTGCACACACCAGGCACTGAATCTGCTGGTGCCTTGATCGTGAATTTGAAACCTCCAACACTGTGAGAAATAAATGTATATTGTTTGTATACTAGCAAGGTTATGGTATTCTTAACAGCATGAAGACACTAAGACAGCTACTAAATCAATTATTTATTTATTTATTTATTTATTTTGAGACAAGTTCTCACTAGGTAGTTCAGGCTGAACTTAAACTTACTATGAAGCTGAGGCTGGCCTGAAACTTACAGTGATCGTCCTGTCTCAGCCTGGGAGTGCTGGGATTACAGGCATGTGCTGTCATGACCGGCTAAATCAATTTTAAAAATACATTAAGTATAGCAATTTAAATGTTAGAATCAGAACTCATTGAAATTGGTAGATGGAAGGAATTTTAAAAATAACTTTTACTGACTTTACATTTTACCAAAGAGATGGTGGTGGTTTTACAGAAAATTAGTGTCAATTTCTTTTCTTTTTTGTTCTTTTTCTCTTAAGGTTCTCATTGCTACCGAAATGCAATTGTCATGTCCTACAGTGACAAAAATGAAATCATGAACAGAAGAGGCAGAATTAAAGAACATTTATTTATTTATTTATTGTTTTACTTTTTAAAATTATTTTAAAGATAATAAAATCCAACAAAACAAAACAGAACAAATCCATTCAAAACAAAGCGGCAAAACTGGTACAGAACTTCAGAGCAGGATACTGGGAAAACAACAATATCTACCATAGTATATCTTGTTATCTTTGTAATAGCTGTCCATTCCATCAGGTATAGCAAAATCAAACCAAAAACAAAACAGAATAAAACCAATCAAAACAGAATATTGAATAAAGCAAAACAATTAATCAGAACAAAGCAAAACAGTGGGAACAATATTGGATTTCAAAGACAAGATAGAAGGAAATCCCCCATAATTGCTATATAGCGTACTGTCATCCTCCCAATAGATGCTCAGACTGTTGGCCCCAGACCGCAAAAATCAACCAAACAATGCAAACATTTAGTTGCCTTTTGTACCTTAGTTGCTATCAATTCGGCCTGTCCTCTGAACCAGCGCATTGCTTATGGGGGTGGGGGGGGTGCTGATTCTCAGCCCACGCACAGGTTGGCTCATGGGAGGTGGTGACTTTTCTCTTGCTGGGCCTCATATGGCTTGCACAGCTTACCAGAAAGAAGAAAATTTATTTAAAAGATAAGCAGAGCTTATCTACTTAGTGGGAAATAGAGATTCCACTAAAGAAGAGAGGGTCCTGAGCATGATACCATGAAGGCTTTTTGTCTAAGGGTCTTTAAAGTGTTTAGAAGGAAGCTTGGGCCATTGTGCAAGTGATATGATCTCTATCCTGTAGGAGACTGCATACTTTTTTGGGTCTAATCAGTGATCACATGGTGTCCACACATAGCCCACAAATCCTTGAGCCAATGGGTTGCTTAATCACTATCTGGTCATGAACTGGAGAAGTTCTTAACTGCTGCGCAACATCTGGAAGAAGGATTTGTAAGATTCCTGGACAGTGATAATGGAGCAGACTCCATTTTGGTATTCCTGACTTGATTTGGGGGGTCACTGTCTTGACTGCCTAGTGGAATCCTAACTCTTGTCTCATTATTATTTGCCTAGACTATCTTCAACTCATGATTTCTCTGCCTCAGCTTCCCCGCTACCAGTGGCTGAGATTACAAATGTGTATCCCCACACACAACTACTAACAGTTCTATGGTAAGAACATAGATCTCCTCACATTTACTTCCTAGTACTTCCTACAATAATTTCCCATCTTCTTTAACGAAGTGGATTGTGTTGGGCCCAGTATGATATGTTTTAACAGATATCTCAAGGCCATACGAATTGTCAGATACATTTTGAAACATTTTATAAATAGTGTAATTTACATTAGGATAAGTATTTCTACAAATTCAAATTTAATTATTAGAGAGGTCCAAGTTAGAATATGTCATTCAGTTACAGAGAGAATTCTAGCTTTGTTCTCACACAAAAAAGTGGAATGTATGTTTCTAACTTTTAAAACACAGACTGGACAACTGAATCTAACTTGTATCATTATAGTAATTAAATATGAATTTTGAAAAATACTTGTCCTAATGTAATCATACTATTTATAAAGTATTTCTGAATGCATGCTAAATTACAAAATAATGCTAAATGACAAAATAAAGCAGTAGAATTAGAATCATGCATGCCATTTTTCAGTTAGAATAAAACTAGAAATTTTTTGTAACTCATGAAACACAATTTTTCCTTATTTTCTATAATTGTTGTTTTATTACCATTTTTGTTATTAGCATATTTATTAGCTTATATAACAAGCAAAATTATATTTTCAGTCCAATTTTTACACATTATTTTATGACAGTTATTGGTGCATTGACTTTCTCCCGACTTCATCTTATTCTGCCTCTCCTTAGACTTATCACTTTAGTCTCTCAGAATGTGTGAAATTATTTAAGAAGCCTTAAATCACTTTTAGAATATATGTTCAAATAAATTGCATTTGTCTTTGAAAATTTACATTGGTGATTTGTTGCACCAGTTTTTGACTTCCATGTAGTTTTTCTAGTAGCTAAAATGTAACTTTTTAAAAAAGGACTCAAGTACCTGGAAAATCTAGAAAACAGAGGTAAGAAAATGTTACAGGATGTCTGAACAGGATGTTAAGAATAATAGGAGGAAGATGGCAAAAAGAAAAGAAAATGATAAAAAAAAAGAAGAGGAAGGAGAACTTAGTATGCCACACACTGCACACACACACACATGAGAAAAAACTAACTCAATTTTACTCAGGAGGAAAATGAGTCTTACAGAAGTTAAATCACTGTGTCATGCTAGACATTATGTAAGCTACAAAAATCTAACCTTTTAAATCCTGCTATACAAATTTTTAAAAATTAAAACAACATGAATGCAAATTCATTAATCTCACAAGCTTGATTCCAAATAGGGTTTTTCATATAACCCGTGCTACTGCATCCTGAAAGAATTTAACTCTGTCCTGAAATGACATCAGAAGCCAATATTTATAACTCAGTCCTCTGTCCTTGCCAAGTTTCCTGTGCTAATGATCTTAAGCTTCAATAACAACTGTCAGGTAGATGAATTGCAAGGTACTTTGGGAGCTATATGAAGGTATCTCACAACTTATATCACATATATTTTCTCTATCACCTCTGGATTAAAATGTCACCTATTTTAAGAATTCTTAAGAAAGTACAAAGAAAAAAGTGACTACATATTCTGCAGCCAATTGAAAATTCAGAGTAAAAATTAAGGTT
The DNA here is from genome assembly GCA_004363535.1 of Dasyprocta punctata. Lineage (NCBI taxonomy): Eukaryota > Metazoa > Chordata > Mammalia > Rodentia > Dasyproctidae > Dasyprocta > Dasyprocta punctata. The sequence continues at coordinate 1,018 of RJWM01029674.1, read as the reverse complement.
GACAGAATGTCATTATCACACAAATTAAATTGGACATCAAAACTGATCTTTGGAATTTATGAGATGATGTTTTTGATTTCTTTACATTTTTATTCATTTTCTTTTAAAAAGAAAATGTATGAAGAAAACTAGCTATTGTGCCTAGAGAAATAAAACCACAGTACACATAGGTAAGAAGGTATAACTACAGTATGCTGTTTTATACTTCTTTGGTTATATCCAGAAATGGAATCATATGGTAGGTTTAATTTTAACTTTTGAAGAACCACTACACTGTTCTTTATAATAACTGTACTAATTTACATTGCCACCAATAGTTTTTGAGTTTGTTTTACTCCATATTCTTGCTGTTTTGGTTTGTTTCTTTTCTGCTTTTGGGTGCCCATCAAAAGTTGATTGATCAGCAAAATGTGGCAAATGTACACAACGCAGTGTGACTCAGTCTTAAAGAAGTATGAAATCTTGTCATTTGCACCAAAATGGGTGGTACTAGAAGGCACAATGCTAAGTGAAACAAATCAAATAGAGGAGTAGTGTGTTGTCTGTCATATGAGGAAGCTTAAAGATAACAAATTGAAAGTATAATAGTGATCAGTGGAGGCTGGGAAGGATGTGAGCGTGAAGAAAGACTGGTTGGGTTTCATCAGTGCATACCGTATGCATGGAAAGAAGCATCACACTGCACTGCATCAATGCATACAATGAATAAGTAGCCATAAATAGAGAAAAAAGCTATCAACATTTTCAGGTAATGGTCCATATACTGAAAGTGAAAGCCATAGACGACTGTCATAAAAAGACCCTCATAAGGAGCAAATTTAAAAGCAACAGGCACTAATCACACTCTTTCCAAATTTCTGGACAACATAGTGTTTGTGAAACTCTGAAAGTATAGTCCTACTCTCTGAAGATGGTCAAATTTGAGAATGGTCTGATGAGGAGTGACACATTTATCAGACAATGGAAACTCACTTTTGCAGAGTACTTTATGTCACCTAGTAGAACACTGGGACCAAGA
>RJWM01029673.1:10244-24302 GCA_004363535.1 Dasyprocta punctata | reverse complement strand
TAGGCGGAGCGTTGTGGGTTCGAGGCCCGCTTGGGCTACAAAGCGAGCGCAAGGCCAGCCTGAGCTACATAGTGCGACCCTGCCTCAAAAAAACCAGGGCCGGGAGTTTGGCTCAGTGCCTTAAGCGCCTGCCCTGGTAGGCGCAAGGTTGTGAGCTCAATCCCTGGTGCCGCAAAAAAAAAAAAAAAAAAAAAAAAAAGATTGTAGGAGAGTAACAATGGTTAGTAGTACATTGCATATTGTTATATTCAAAGTAGTTGCTTGTATTACAAGACATAGGCATGAAAAAGTGATCAAATAATATAGCCACAAAACTTTTTTTTCAATGAACTAATAGCAATTAGTAGTATAACTATTTTAACTATCTTGCGTATATACATTTTTTCCATTTCCCTTCCTTCTTTTTTCTTTTCCCTCATCCCAGTTTCTCTTCCCTTTTGAATAGTATCTTTGCATTTGACAACATCTGTTGTACATTTTGGATATTTACTCTTTCAGATTCTTACACCAGAGAGACAACATGATGTTTACACAAGCAAATCTGATTTATTTCACTTATGATTATGATCTCAAGTTGCATCCATTTCCCTGTAAATGTCTCAAGTTTATCCTTCTTTGTAGCTGTGTAGTACTCCATTGTACAAACATACCACATCTTTTTTGTCCATTCTTTGGTTGATAGGCATTTAGGTTATTTCCAGGATTTAGCTACTACAAATTGTGCTGTTACAAATATGGGTGAACATATACTGCTGTGGAATGATGTCTTTAATTATTCTGGGAAAATGCCCAGAAGGGGAATAGCTGGATTTAATGGGACCTCGAATCCTAGCTTTTTGAGGAATCTCCACACTGATTTACATAGTATTTGCGCCAGGCTACATTCCCACCAACAGGGTAGGAGAGTTCCTTTTTCCCCCATAGCTCCTCCAGTATTTGTCACTGGTTGATTTCTTGACAATAGCCATTCTCACTGGGGTGAAATGGAATCTCAGTGTTTTTTTAATTTGCATCTCTCAAATGACCAATGATGCTGAATATTTTTTCATATATTTATTTGCTAATTGTATTTCTTCATCTGAGGAGTGTGTATGCATCTCAGCTGCTGATTTTTGGATTGGGTCTTTGAATTTGGGGGGTTTGACTTTTTTTCAGTTCTTTATATGTTCCAGATATAAGTCCTTTGTCTGAGGGGCAGTTGGCTAAAATTCTTTCCCACTCTGTGAGTTGTCTGCCCTTGATCATAGCCAAAAGGCTGGGAAGTGATTTGTGGGTTGTCTTTTCACTCTGTTGGTGATTTCTTTTGCTGTACAAAGTTTTTTATAATATGAGATCCCAGTGGTTGATTTTTTGATGTGTTTCACATGCTGTTTGTTTGGGTTTTGTTCATGAAGTCTCTACCTACCCCTATGTCTTCAATATTTCTACCTACTTTCTCTTCCACTAGATTTAGTATTTGTGTTTTAATATTTAGATCTTTGATCCATTTTGATTTTAGTTTAGTGCATGGTGATAGACATGGGTCTAGCTTTAGTCACTGGTATGTAGAGAGCCAGTTTTTCCAGAACCATTTATTAAAGATGCTATCTTTCTTCCAGTGAACATGTTTGTCTTCTTTGTCAAAGATGAGGTGAATGAGTGTGTTTGTAGTTGTGTCTGCATCTTCTAATCTGTTTCACTGCTCCTCAAGCTTATTTTTCATTGCCAGTACCATGCTGATTTTATCACAGTAGCTTTATAGTATAATTTCTTTTTCTTTCTTTCTTTCTTTTTTTTTTCTTTTTTCTTTTTTTGTACCAGGGATTGAACTCATGACCTCATGCTTGCCAGGCAGGCACTTACGCCACTGAGCTAAATCCCTGGTCCTCTAAGCTCTTCTCAACTTGAAAGTTTGTGTTAAGAAGTCTGCTATTATTCTGATGGGCTTTCCATTATAGGTGGTTTTTTTTTCTCTAATAGCTTTTAATATTCTGTTCTTGTGAATTTCTAGAGTCTTGATTATTATATGTCTTGGTGTAGTTTTATGTTGGTCATAACCATTTGTAGTTCTATATGATTCATTTATTTGTATGTAAAATTCTTTAGCCATGATTGGGAAGTTTACTGCCATTATTTCTGTGAAGAGGTTTTTTATGGCATTTTGCACTGTCTCCAGCCTTCACATTGACCCCAATCAATCTTACGTTATTCTTCTTTGCTTCATCTTGTAGCTGTTGGATTGATTTTTCATGGTCTCTTGTTAGTTTTAGATATCTTTCTTTTCATGATCATTAGCTGAAATTCTTTCAAGATCTAAATTTCTATCCACTCCTTTGTTCAATCTGCTGCATATGCTTTCAATGGAGGTTTTACTGTCTTGGATTTCTGTTTGGATCTGTTTCATGGATTCCATTTCTTTCCTATGTTGGGCATTTTTGTTTCCATCATTTTTCTAAGCTTCTCTATTCTTTTATCTGTGTCTTCTCTAATATCTTTGATTTTAAGCATCATTTCTTTTTGTACCTAAGAGATTATTTTATCTGTAGCATTTTCCACTTGTTTTTTCACTTCTGTTGCTTTCACTTTCAGCAAGTTTCAGTGTTTGACTTCCCATTTCATCTATCTCATTGAGTTCCAGACTTGTCCTGGGTATGCTGGGGATCTTTGTTTACATTTTGCTTCTATGTCTTATCATTTTCTAGTTTCTCTTTTTCTTTTTTTTTGTGTGTTGATACTTGACAATTTCTTTTGATATATAGGTTTATCATTAGCATTGAGGCTTCCCTAGGAGATGTCCATTCTTTAGGGATATCCTCTAGATGTAGGTGGCTCTTTATAGCTATCCCAAGAACCTACCTTCCCAATTTATGTTTTTTTAATTTTAAAAATAATAAGACTAAGCAAAACAAAACAGAATAAAACCAATCAAAACAAACCAGTGTAAGTGACACAGGACTTCAAAACAATACTAAACGATGGCTACCATAATGCCTCTTGTCCTCAAAATAGCAGCAGATACCTTCAGACATAGTAAAAATTGAATAAAACAACAAAATAGAACCAATAAAAGCAAAGCAATGAATGCAATAAAGTCCTTCAAAACAAGATAATAGTAAATCCAAAATGGCAACCATAATATATCTTATTATCTTTGAAATAGCTGCCCATGCCATTGGATGTAATGAAATGAAACAAAACAAAACAGAATAAAACCCAACCCAACAAAACAATGAAAATGATACAGGACTTCAAAGCAAGATAATAGGGAGTTAACAATGGCCACCACCTTCAGAAGGAAATTCCCACATAGATGCTATATTGCATATTGTTATCCTCTGAATAGATAATCAGACTACTGGCTTTAGACCTGCAAAGTCAGTGAAACACTAAACACTACAAGCATTAAATTGTATTTTACTTCAATAACCATCATCACAGTCTGTGTTTCTCCGGATCAGCCAGTCACTTATGGCGATGGGGGGAGAGGGAAGGGTAAGAATTGGCTCTTCTTGTTTCCCAGTCCATGCACCAGAAGGGGTGGCATCTGACTCTCCGCTCAGTGACCTGCGCATGGTGCTGATTGACATGGAGGGCTTACTTCTTGGTGACTTCTTATTCTCTTCCCCAGCAGTCTGCGAATGCTGACTCACAGGAAGAAGGTGGCATCTGGCTGTACCCCTAGCAGCCCACTACCTTCCTGACTTATAAAGGATGCAAAATGACTATTTGTCTCAGCTCCCAATCATTTGGTACTGGGATGTGGAGATGATTATGACCCCATACAATCATAATATTATCATACGGGGAGAAAAACTGTTTATAACATGTATGACATTCTGGCTAACATAGTATAGTTAGTAATAACAACAGTTTCAAGCACAGTTTAACCACTGACAAACTATGGTAACCATTAACCTGCTACCTCTATCCACAGGAGCAAACTCTAAGGTTATATAACAAACTCAAACATATACCATGCACTTATATGCAGTGATTTTCTGCTTAGTGGAGTGATTTTAACCTTCTGTAGGGTCTAGGGGGTTAAGATGGGTAGGGGGGAGGTTAAAGTGGTGAATGAGGTCAGATACAGTAGAGTCAAGGCTGGAGGTCAAAGGATGATCACTTAAATTTTGGGAAACTGGAGAACACAGGAGTGAAAGAGTGAAACAGAATGCAAAGGAGTAGTCAGAAAGGGCGGAGACAATGATTACTCATTTGAAAGTTTAAATTTAAGAAGTAATTGAGAAAAGAGAGAAAGAGTATCAATAGAAGAAAATGAAAAAGAAAGATAAGAAATGTAAACAGTGAAAAAAGGAAGAAAGAGAAAGAATAAAAAAGAAAAGAAGAGAAGAAAGAAAAAGAAGACCAGAGAAAGAAAGGAAAGGGGAAAAAAACCCAAATACAAAAACAACCACGGAATACAAAATGAAACAAAATGACATCTGTCTTGGTTACTATTCTGTTGTTGCTGGGACAACATACCCAACACCCAAAATGAATGAAGGAAAGGTTTATTTAGCTCACTGTTTGTAGAGGTTTCAGTCCATAATCAGATGGCTCCAAGGCAGGGTGGCACGGCACTGGGACAACACTTCAAGGCAGCAGCCAGTAAAAGCAAAAAGAGGAGGAGAACAAGCCTCTTTTCCTCCCTTATACTGTACACAGGCCATCACCTCCCCCCACCCCCAGGGTGGGTGTAGCACTCACAAAATCTCTGTGCTCTCCTCTTTCACAGGATGAGGATATTTACAAAGTAAGGATCCTGGTTCCCACTGAGTCTCACAGTAAACTTCTAAACTGCTCAAATTGACACAATGTATCAACCATAACAACATCCAACCAGACAGAAAAGGGATAGCTAATCAGACAAACAGGGGAGAATGAAAATAGTAAAATCTCTCTGGTGTTTACAGTTCTGTGATAGTGTCCATGTTAGATCCCAGCAATGTGCTGGATATGGAGCCTATCTTGACCTCTGGCTGTGGGGGCTGGGACTGGTCTTCTGTTGGTGGAGCTCTCCAGAGCCCACAGCTGGTTCCTCATGGCTGCTTCAGAACCTTCCACACTGCTGGTCTCACTGATTACTCCACCCTCCAAAGACTTGTGTGCATGCGTGTGCCTGGGGCCTGGCTGTTGCCCTGGAAGGGTTCTTGTCAGTCCACCTACCAAAGGCAGATGTCCTTACACTCCTCTTTCAGACATCACCATCCTGGGGACAACAGAATGCAAACTCATACTCTTCAGGCAGGTACCACTGTCCTGAAACAATGCAGGAAGTGCCTCTTGAGCATTTTTAGATTGGAGTTTTTCACACAAAAATATTGTTCTCAGTGCTATAAAAATTATTTTGTAACACAAGAAAACTCCACTATTGTCTCTGGGATTTTCTTTCAAGTCCCACCCATCAACTTTAGCAGATACTGGTAATGCCTTGATCTCACCAGATATCAGAGGACATTTCTCCATCAAATTATCCTTTAAGCTTCTGTTGACTGAAATGCTGAAGGTTTGCCATGACCCAGTCATGCTTCTCAAATGTCAACTAAATTCAAGGTTATATGAGCAGAAGCAATAGTAATTATACCAGGACTTCCACTTGACCAACAACGATTACAAGATGTTATTGTCTATAAGATTTCAGATACATTAAAATGTAATTAAATACATTCAGGAGAGAGGATATACATCCTAAAATTAATGCTACAGCTTTTATTTAACCTTCACTGCACACAGGGACAAGTGAAGATTAAGAGAGTATTTTAGAGATTAGGGTCAGAGAATCATCTTCTGATCACTTTTCTCTCCAAGTTTAAGCAAATTTCAGTGTATTCTCCAGATTAGAACACAGTGCCCTACAAAGTCTTAGACAGCATCTTCAGGTTGACCTCAGTGTCTTTAAGTGACTTTAAAGGTCCCCACCACTGTCTTATGTAACCAGAGTCAACAAGAGCCAGCAGACAGTGTTATTCTGAAAATAGATTTATAGGAAACTGCCCTTACCTATACATTAAAATGGGGCAGATTTTCATGTTGATTGGAGACTTAGTTGATTAGTCACACAGGAGTATGAAATGAAACCCAAAAATCAGCAAATGGCAGTAGGTTTCAGGATTAAAAACAAGAAATAAGTAAACCTCCTAAATTAGACAGATTCATGCAAGACATAAGAAAAGGAAGTAGGAAAAAGACTGGAAAGGGCAAATTCATCTCCAAATCAGCAAACTGTCTGAACTAGAGACATTTCATACCTTTGAGAACGTATTTTATTTTTATTTATACTGGGAATTGAACTCAGGGCCTTCTGTTTGCCAGGCAGGCACTGTGCTACTGAGCTACATCCCCAGACCAAGAACACATCTATGAATTTACTTAGGACTTGTATTCTTAAAAAAAAGACTCTTAGGACAATTGTAAATACATAAAAAATAATTTAATAAGATAAACAGCAATATGTCTGTGTTTGCTGGAACGAGTAAAGAAAAAGTTTCCTTCATATTTAAACATTTTCCCTTCAGACTTATACAGTTAATATTTAAAGGATACAGGCTAATCTCTAACACCTTGTGCCAATTCTCATAAATTCTGTCTTAATGAAGCACACGATACAGGGTATGTAGGGAAAAGGAGGACAGATTATAAATGTGCTACTGGTGTTATCCAGGGCACTTGGCTTTGGGGAGTATAAAACAAAGGACGTGGACAGAATGATAACATATAAAGGTCTATGACTGATTGGGGGGACAAGTAGTTATATCAGTGCTGGAACTCTAGATTTTTCCAACTCCCTTCTCATCTACAGCAAGATCTCAGGGGATCCTGAATTGTCCTTGGGACTATTATCATGGCTATTTAGTTTATTCTCTAGCTATCTCTGTCACAGTACCTTACTTAAACACACACACACACACACACACACACACACACACACACACACAGACACCGAGTGGCTAATGCTCACTTATCCCAGGGTGGTGCTCCCCTGCTCTGAACACCTCCTACTTCTATACCAGCACTCATACACGTCTCTTCTTTCTTCCCTAGGGGAAATTCTGCATTCCAATAACTATATCCCCTTCCCAATTCAGTTCCTTTTCTGGGGAGTTCACAACATTGTTAAAGGTTATAAAATCATATTACCTTCATCTTCTAAACAGTCAACATAGGAAGGATGAGTATGATAAGTCCTGGAGCAGGTAGTCTTCCTCATGTACTGTGTTCCTTTGTTCAAATTGTCTGTGTGAGTGTATGATCCTGGGCTTTCCACTCTGTGACTCAGAATCTTACCCTCATGGTTTCTTTCCCTGAGAAATGACAGGCTGTGCCATCCTACAACCCAGAGGGTTAGGAAACTTCTATTCAGCACTTATTTTTTTTGTTTGAAGCTATTGCAAAGTACTACTCTGGGGTGGCCTGAGACATGGGATAGCCATAAAAAATATATTCCAAACATTACGGCCTCCCCAGTCTTTCTGGAGCCCTGAAGCCTACAGCCCGATGAAGATATACGGCTGCTGCTGCATACTTTCATGAAAGGCGAAGCGTGATAGCCACGACAACATCCTTACCTTGAAGTGCTACAGACTTTGTGTTCTGCTGGTGTGATGTTCATGAGATGTTAGGAAGGAGCACACGTTTCTGCCTCATGTGGCTCCTCTTAAACTGAAGCTGAAACACTATGGAAACAACTTCACGTGATTACCACCTGAAACCATAATTCATCTCATGTTCATTTGAAACATACCCTTATCTAGTTTAGAACTTGAGGCAAGTTCACTCAGAGGTTCATGAACCACAGCAAACCTCTCAGGGAACTTGACCTGAATTTGAGGTTTTGAGACAGAAGTTCAGAGTGCTCGTTCAGGAGCTTTGTACAATCCTCTGCTATCTTGGACCACAATCTGAAATCCCATCAGACTCACTTCAAGCCATATGGAATAAAGATAGAGACCTCTATGGCGCATACTTACATGCCACACATTCATTCCAATGTTTCCATAGCCTCTGCAGGCCTCACTAGGCTTACATTGAGAGCACTTTTTCCTTTTACTTAGGGAAAGAAAAAGACATTAGATATTAGTCTTAGTAGCTGCTAGAAAATGAACTGGCCAAGAAGACTATCAATTTCTTGACACTCCATTACATATGTTGAGGGATTGTTCCCAAAGCATTTGCTTTTCCTACTCTCAACAGATATGTTTGTTGCTTTTGAATCCAATAGTCACTAGAATTAAGATGTGTTATGTACAAGTACCAACTCCCCACAAGAAATGCAAACATGTACTGCAAATATGCACTAATGAAAAATAAACACACAAAAAAAGATTTTGAACTGTTATTTAAAATTATCTTGGTAACTTTTCAAGATGATTCAGTTATATGATTTCAATTCTAAAAGTCACGAAAAACATAAGTCCTTTAAAATATTTTCCTTGCGAGGTTGTGGGTTCGACCCCCGGTACCAAAAATAAAATAAAATAAAATAAAATAAAATAAAATACTTTTCTTATACTACTGTGCAGATAATGAAAATAGATAATGCAACATTAAATTGTGTTTTTTTAAGTCTGAACTTTCTACTACTGATTTTATCTGTGTTGGTTTTTGTCTCAATGTGAGAACCTATTTCCATTATGAGTTCATATACATACTTGAATAATTTATGATGAATTATGTTTTGTTTCTGCTCTCAGTACAGACCATAATATATCATAAGATGAAATGGAGCAAACCCAAATAAGGTTTTAAAAGTTCTATTAATTTTGACAATGGGGAGAAATTCCATTTCCTTTGTTGATTCATGCAAATGAAAATTTTTCTGTTATAGTGCTTTGACAGACATCTGGCTGCAAAGTATTGGGGTTTTCCAGAAAATACTGCTTTACAGTTGATTTCCAAGTTATTTCTCAAATCTTCAGGAAACAGACAAGATTTGCAGCATAGCCTTATTTATTCAAACATATTAGAAATCAAAGTGAGTTTGAACTGGTAAAATGTCTGAGTTGAAAACTATTTGTAAAGAAATGCATCTGGATTCCTTTTAAAGATATACGATCATTGAAACGTGGCTAATAAAGTTTTTAAGCTAAATCCTTTGAAGGAAACTCTTTCATGAATTAAAGAAACAGTTGAGAATAAATTATAATCAGCATGTCCATTGTTTTTAATAAGTGGTTTCATGAAAACTGTTTTTTCCTTTAAGATTTAAGGTTGCCCACATGTCTAGTTTTCACTGTCAACTTTCTGGGTATACTTTTTATTCCTAGGGAATGCTTCAGTCCAGCTCAGAAGCAATGAGGTTTGTGAGAAACTGCTGGCACTGCCCAACTCCACTGCTGCCTTTCTGCCTTTCAACTATCACTGCTGGCTACATTGTCTGTTTTCTCTTCTTTTGTCCCCACACCTCAGGCAAATAAATAAACTTCCCACAAACCCTCCTTTTCTCTGTTCTTCAATGAACTTATTTTCCCCCACTCCAGGTGACCATCAAATGTAAAACCTTGATCCATCTTTCTTCCTTTTCCCTAGAATTCAATGAAACGGAAAAATTCAAAAAATGCTTTCATAACAATCTCACATCTATGTTTGCATTTTCTTGGCCAGAATGCTGCTGAGCAACTGATTATTTTTTTTTCCAGTATTGGGGATCAAACCCAGGGTCTTAGGATTGAGCTACATCCCCAGTCCTTCTTTACCTTTTATTTTGAGACAGGACCTGGTCCAGTTGCTAAATTGCCGAGATTTGGTTCAAACTTGTGATCTTCCTTCCAAAAACTGCCAGAGTGCTGGAACCATAAGCCTGGCCCAGCACAACAGGCCAACAATTAATCTTGTGACACTTGGCCTGGTCACAGTCACCAAGAACCCCCTTCTCTGAAACCAAGCACCTGGCAATCCGTCTCTCAGAACACTGAGAAATCAGATCACATCAGTCCTCTGTTAAGTACCTTCTTCTCAACCCTCTGGCCCTACTTTCGGGAACCTTCACAATATTTTACCTTTGCAGTGTGCTCTCTAGCTTCTCTTTAGGTAAAATTTTCACTTGAGCAATTGATTTACTGCTTTTCAATCGCAATGGAGTTTTTCACACTTCTTAACACATTCTCATGCTGCTCAATCAGACTGGAATACCTTTTATACGTTTTCTTCTCAAATTCCTGTCTTTCAGAGTTCAAAACAAGTATACCAGTCTCCATAGTGTATATGTATGCATAATTTCTTATAGACACAATTAATCCCATCATTCACCATACCTATAAATATATGAACACCAAGTCCTTGGTAAATAAATATATCATATACTATATGTATGTATAGCTTGCACTCACAAAACACTTTACAGTTAGCCAAAAACTTTTCCCCATATTATCTCATTTAATTCCTATACCAAACCTATGAGATGTGTAATCAATAGTTGACAAATGGAGAATATAAATCGGGAAGATTTGTAGATTGGCCAAGGTTACCAAGCTAAAAAAAGTGACAAGCAGAATTCACACCCAGGACTTGTAATAACAACTCCAGGGCACCTTCAACCATTTCACAACAACTTTCACTCTAATGGAACAGAGACTTCAATGAAGTGATTTCTGTAACAGATGGGAACAGAGACCGGCCCAGGGAAGGTCACGAGGTTTCTAGCAGAGTGGTGGAGTGATCAAAGCATTGCTGCAGAAAGATTGATCTAGTGGTGCTGCACAGAGGGGACGGGAGCAGGAAACCATCCCTTGCTCTTTTGAACCCCTGTAGTTTTCTGTTTATCTTCTCTAAGCAGCACCGATCTCTGCTGCAAGGTTATTTACTTGTTTATTTACTCCCTTCCTGCTTATGCTTTTTCTTCTTTTGCTTTAGAGAAGAAGAGAGTAAAGATGGCTTTAAATTGTCTTCTATTCTACAACTCTATAATACAACTATATTTCATCTCCTCTGGTTGGTTTTATGTCTTGAGCAAAAAGAGTATGTATTTTATGTCTTTGTACTAACCATGTGCTTGACATGCTGAGATCGATGTTCAAAATCCAATGAATGAAAGGGCCTCAGCGATTTCTGCTAAAAATGGGATAGCAGCAGCAAAATATTTAAATACACTAAAATAATTTGCAGCCATCAATAGGATGATGCAGATAGATTTGAATTTAAAAGGTGGGAAAACTGTGACACACTGTTCAGTAAGTCACGGAAAGAATGCACATATATGAATAAAACTACAGTTCATGTGTGTGCATGTATGCATGCATACGTGTGTTGTACTACTTTGTCTGACTTTTTTTTTATTATGGTGTCGGGGATCAAACCCAGTGCCTTGTGCATGCAAGGCAAGAGCTCTACCACTGAACCACATCCTCAGTCCTGCAGAATTTTGTAAGTCCATAGATCACACAGAACTATCAATACTTACTACTTCTGAGAAAAGTAATGGGATGAAGAAGAGTGACATAGATTTTTAGGTTATCGATTTTATCTAGAGTGCATTTAAGTTTGTATACTTTTATATAAATGCTAAAACCCATCTGATAATGATTTTGCATGACTTTTTTGTGCTTGAAGAATTTGGTAAACGATGTATAAGTAAAGGTTAACACTACAGTTTCACATTGTCTTATTGCTCTCATGAGAGCTGAAAAGTACTTAGCTTGTCCCAAATGTCACATGTCATTATTCAACATAATCTGGGTGATTCCAGTTTGAGACCAAAACCCACCTTTTAGTCCAACTTCCTTTTCTGTGTTGCCTGCCCTCCCAGAATGCCTGAAATGATATTTCACACCTGGCCTTCTGACCTCCTTTTTCATCTTTCCTTTTCTAGAAGTTCTAATTGCCAGGTTTCACAAAGCTTACTAACATTGTCGGTGCTGCCCTTGGGGCCTTAAGTTATATGTGTTAAGCCACCTGGACCGACCTTTTTCTTTTGGTAGAAAGGACTATAGTGCCATGTGTGTCTGAATCCTTCCTCTCACACTTCCCTCTCACTGCAACCCCAGATCAACCATCATTATTTTTCAGAAGAAAACAATTTCATTGTAGAATTTAATTGTGTGAAAAATATAGGCTTGGGTACATGAAACTTTTTAAAACTATAAATATCGAAATACTAATTAGAACGAGGACTTATTAGTGATAACCCTTTCTTTTCTTTTTTTTTTTTTTTTTTTTTTTTTTTTTTTTTTTTTTTTTTTTTTTTTTTTTTTTTTTTTTTTTTTTTTTTTTTTTTTTTTTTTTTTTGCGGCACTGGGGATCAAACTCACAGCCTCATGCCTGCCAGACAGGTGCTTACGCTGCTGGGCCAAACTCCCAGCCCTAGTTTTTTGAGGCAGGGTCGCACTATGTAGCTCAGGCCAGCTTTGTTCTCACGTTGTAGCCCAAGCTGGCCTCGAACTCACAATGCTCTGCCTACCTCAGCCTCCCGAGTGCTGGGGATAATCCTTTCTTTTCCTTAGCATTTGAGTACTTTTTCTTTTGAGAAGTACATGTCTCCTTTTAAATCCTTCCTGTTTATGAACTTGTACTAAATATCTACCTTAACTGCCTTAAATGTCACTTATGTTCATTCTCCTAACACCTTAATAATGACCAAAATTATCGATTTCATCAGCTAATATATGATTTTGTCTTATATGATCAAGTTAACCCCATCATAAAAACCGAGGCCACTGAGTAAATTTTCAGAGGTCTGAGGAGATTGTTTATAGCTACCATACACTCTATTGTTATCGTCAGCGTTTTTCTCACCTTTCTCAACTACTTATTGAGCATAGTGAAGCTCATGCAGTCAATGACACTCTCCCCAAAGAACCTGTTGAGAATGTGATACATCAAGAATTTCTACTATTTGAGGCAAAGGGATTGCACGTTTGAGGCCAACCTGAACAACTCAGAAAGACACTGTCTCAAAATAAAAAAATTAGGGCTGGGAATATAGTTCAGTGAAAATGGCCTGGGTTCAATCCCTGATTCCAGAGATGGGCGGTGGACAAAGGATAGAACGCTACTGTCTCCACGATCACCACACCTCCTACTCCTGCCTCCACCCAGCATTTCACTTGGTGTGATAGTGCTCACACAGAAAGACAGTTGGAACTAAATATAATGGATTGTGGGTAAAACTTCTTTAATAGATCACTTAGAAAAATTGAGACTTTCAAACAAATTGTGCTTGTATTCCTCTGATTTCACCAAGAATCTGCTTTCTAGGTAAATTTATTCTTTTTCTCTTCTGTTCCCTGGAAATTGAATCAAGTCTTGATTTTAATATTTTGTGGTCATGGATCTCTTGAGAAACTGATAAAAACAATGAGGACTCCTCTTTCTGGAAAATGTTCTCTTGCTTGTATTCATGAAAACTGACAATTTTAAGACATTTACCTACCTTTTTCTTCTTAAGAGCTTCTTTCTTTGATGCTAGGTTAATAACCCTGGACTAAAGGGAAGAAATTGATCTTCTAGAACAAAATCCAGGATAAAGAGATTCTAAATGGAGTCCCTAGGTGGTTCTTAACAGACAGGATAGAGAATGAGGAGTAAAGTAAAGGCATGTAGGGAAACACCTAAAGAAACATTGGGGTGATAATCTTAAGCATATGGGTGATGTTTGGCTCTATCCTGAAGTAACTTTTAAACTCTCCTAACCACATTGTTCTCAGCTGTAAAATGGGGATAGTTATAATAAAAACCTCTTGAAGATGGTGTAGTAAATAAAGATATGAAAAAGTTCTTACTACAATGTTTGCACAAATGCTACTATTAATATATGGTTTCTCTTTTCCTTAACTGAAAGGATTCTATGTGGCTCATTTATACTATAGCATATCTGCTGATTAAAATGCTAGTTCACTGAAAGCTATTTGTACCTTAACTCTTCTTCCTACCACTTCCTACTCTGCACAAGCATAACTTGTGACTTCTTGGCAAAAAGGCGAAAGTGATGAATACAAGCTAAAGGGAGATGAAGAGACCACAGCATTCTCAAACTTGCATCTGTGGATGGGCTAAGCCAGACCTTTGTGAAGGTTAACACTAATAGTCCAGGTAGGAGGACTGCAGCAGAGATTATACAATAAGAAAACACATAAAAAAAAAAAAAAA
>RJWM01029673.1:0-10144 GCA_004363535.1 Dasyprocta punctata | reverse complement strand
AGCTTCAAACCCTCTGTATTCCGTCATCTGTATTTGAATTCCATAACTGAAACACATACATGATCAGCAGCAGCCATGGTGTTTAGTAAACTGGAAGAAAGATCCTGTGGCTCATCCCACAAATCTAAACTGAACAAAGATGACAACTTCATGAGTTAAAAAATATTGCCTCAGACTTCAAGCTCACTGACCAAGGGAGCATTGCAATATTGTAAACATAGCTGATGCAGCGCCAAAACGTGAATCTTTCCAGCTGATCTGTGAAGTGGCCAAAGTCTTGAGGTCTTCGGGTACTGGTGGTAGCAATGCTTTATGATTGGGCCATGTAATACATTTTCCTGACCACTGCTTTTGACAGAGTTTCATTATTATGAAAAACTATGTGGTTAAAAGCAGCAGGCACCAGTTTCCCATTCAGCCTGCTCTTAGAGGAGCTTACTGTCCACTCTGTTAACTGTCCAAGGAAAACATGCAGTCTTTCAAATGATGACATACAGTGATTTCAGAGTTAAGCATTTATTTGTCAATTTCTATACTAGTAATCCCAACCCCCTGAAGTACATAAATAATTTTATTTCATGTTCTATTAAAAGACACCTGTAACACTTCCTCTAATTTAATGATTTAAGTGCAACTAGTCTTAAAATATTGAAAGGCAGACATCTATGTGCTTATTGTTTGTTAGTACGTATATATCTGTTACAAACATACAAAGCTCTTTGATGAACACTTATGTTTCTGTACTTCATTTTACTTCTAGGAATGAAATCTGAAACGGCTCTGAGATTATTTAAGTACATTATTTAAAGCATACCATTGATGGTGCAGCTTGGTTTGTTTTTAAATATTTAAAGGTATATGAGGTTTTTGACCCTGCTAATGGAGATTTTGATTTCTAACTTGGTCTGATCTTAACAGCTAGTCTTTTCTTATAAGCAGAATAAATAGACAGGAACACAGAGCTATCTGATTCCTTCCAAGTCTGATTCTTTTTTCCCATTTTTCCTCTCTCTTCTTTAGATGAGAACCAGTTAGCTTTTTAATAGGATTTGTTAACTGTCAGCTATGAGGGTAATTAAATTTGGGAATCTTCACTTTTTGGAGAATCTCAAGGACTTGTAGGTCAGTCTGTGATAAGTAACTATGTTTATCCTAATGCTAAAGTAGCCTCAATTCGTTAGTGTTTATTTCACATTTTGTTTTGCTTCTTTAATTAGTTGAAAATGCTCCCAGGTCAAGCAGGCTTTCTAAGGAATGAAAGGTCTCATTCCAGGGCAATGCATTTGTGAATGAATGAAAAGTTAATTGAAGAAAAAGGTAGAGTGTATTTCAGTCATTGTGAATTTAAGTGGAACTGATAAACTAACTGTAAAACATTATTAAATTCTCAGATATGTTTTTCAGCATGTGTTAATATCTTAGATTTCTTTTCCTTTGGCTTTCAAAGCCAGTGAATTTTTTGTTTTTATTCTTATTAAATATTTTACTATAAAACTCATCTCCTACAAAGCTTTCATATAGAGTTCTAAAAATGTAATCGTTTTAGTAAAAGATGTTCAAATGTTGAACATTCACACTAAGTTCAGTAAGACAGTCAATTATTCTATTATAAACTTCTTAACTTTGTATAATGTATTCTCAGATTAGTGATTTTACTTTTCTAAGATACATAATTACATAAAATCATAAAGTCCCAGAGGCAGTGAAATTGCAAAATTGGAGAACTGATTTGCTATAATGTGCAATGAATCTCTTCTTTGTTTTCATTGTTTTTAGTATGGTTTTGGTTTTCTAAAAATTTGCACCCTTAATTTTGCTGATTCATTATTTCAAACTTTAATAATCCTAAAAATGAAAACTCAAACTCTAAGACTTTTTTATGGCTTTAACTTTGTTGTTCCCTTTCACCTAGAAAAGGGCAAGAATTTGCCCCCAACTAAGCCAAATTTATGGAAAAGTTTGATAAAAATGGAGAATGCTTTGTGTATGCAGTGATGTACACAGTGGCATGACCTCTTCTGCCTTCAGGTTTTATTATATGAAACATTCATGTCACTCTTCTAGAAGTGCTAACCTTATTTTCCTAAGACTCTTTTAATTTATTTTTTCAGTGAAAAGGAGGAAAGTAATTTGCAATGAGTTTAGTGTTGTGATAATGTTCAGGGGTTCATGCTTTAGTGAGAGGTCGGAAATGAATTATATTCAGTTTTCTCCTTTGTTGAAATGGAGGAGTTCATGGTTCATGAAAGAAAGATACTGCAACGTGCTTACCTCTTAAGACAGTGTAGTACAGAAAGGAACTGAAAATATATACACATGAAAAAGTTAAGATAGTTGTAATAAAGCAATTTAAGCAACAGATTTCATAAAGATTTAATGTGAGAAACCTTAGACCATTCTCCTTCTTGGGATTTGGTTCTTAAATAAAATTTCAAATCACTGCTATCACAAGTTTTGTATTTTATCGTCATCTCTGTTTCTGATACTGACTAGTCAAAAATAAGTGTTTAGATTGATGTTGCCTATTCACAATCTCTTGGCTGCTGTCAGAATTCAGGAAATTAAATTCCGTGATGGTAAACATACATACACCTCATATCTTTACATTTTGAAAAATGTCACTGATATTCAAATACTGTCCCTTTGCTTGTTGATCCCACACTGTGGATTGCAACCCCACCCCCACTCCGATCATTTAAGTTTGTGAGATTTTTGAGAGTCTTCAGTTATCTCCTTCTGTTCTTCCCAATATGCCTCTCTTAGCTTTTCAATCTGGTCCTCATATGTTAATTTTGGCCTTCCTCTAGTCAGGCTTCCTGCCATGGTATCCAGATAGAAAGAATAATATAGCAAAGAGGAAAGTAAAGAGATGAAAATGTCAACAGATAGGAAGGAATGGAAGGGAAAGATTAAGGTAATTCTACACTACAAAGGCATAGAAAAAGCAAAAGAATCTGGGAAGGCTAATTATATTAGGCCTGTAAAACATTTGAACTTCTCAAGGGAAGGCTGGGAAATGAGGAAACAGGTCAACAAAGAGATACAGAACTTGCTGTTCACTATCAGACAAGAGGGGCCCTGCCTCTGATCTGGGACTACGTCCAAAGGCTAGTCAGGGATCTAAGAGCATAGGATCCCCAGGTCAACTTAACCCCATGACCGTCCTTCATTGTCTGAAAATTTGGGGATTAACAAGATGGTGAAAGGGCAGTCTTCAAAGAAGACAGTCTTCTTCTCCCAGGCGTGAAGCTCTGAATTTTAGGACCATTTTTGATATCTACCCCCACAGTATCCGCCAAACACCCTAAGGACTCCTTTCCAGCAATAAGTAAAAATCTAGGAGGCCCAAGGTGACATGTCTTCCAGTACAGCAAGTCTGGTGGGATCTTTCTGATGCTTCCAGGGTAATTCTAGAAAGCCTGACCTGAATTTGGGAGGCCGATGATATATTATTTGTGTGGTTATGTTCAGGGTAGACACAATTTGCACCTGTTATCTGAACATAATTATTTATAGCATGTCTATTACTTTCAAAGGAGATGGATTAGAAATTCTAAGGTCATTCTGAAGTTTAGGTTTTGACATTTCCAGGAGATCCAGTAATCCACCAGCCCTTCTGAGTTTAGAGTATAGGCAAGGATAGGTCACAAATTGACAAGGATCATTAAGTGCCTGAAATCTCTTTGAAGGCTGGAGAGTGAGGATGACAATCATAATCTAATACCATCCCGTGTGGTGGTGTACATCTGTAATCCCCGCACTTTGGAAAGCTGAGGCAGGAGGACAAGTTTGAGCCTGGCCTAGGCAATTTAGCAATTTAGTGAGGCTCTATCTTAAAATAAAATAAAATAAAATAAGAGCTGGAGGTAGAGCTCAGTGTGAACTCTAGGTTCAATCCTTAGTACCACAAAAATAAATAAGTAAGTGAGCAAACAAGTATGTAAACACTGAAAATTTTGAGATTAACAGGAAGATGAAAACACAGCCTTCAGAGAAATTAATCTTCTCTTCCCAGGACTAACATCATGAATTTTAGGACCACTTTTGATCCTTGTTCCCACGATCCCCCCAAATATTCTGAGACCAGCAACAAATTTAATTCTTGGATGAAGAACTATCATATTTCAGGGTATTTTTAATTTTTAAACTCAGCAGGGCACAATGATACACGTCTGTAATCCCAGCTACTTGGGAGGCTGAAGTAGGAGGATTGCAAAGTGAGGAAAGCCTGGGCATCTTGATGAGACCCTGTCTTTAAGTAAAAATAAGAGCTGGGGAATGCAGCTCAGAGGTGGAGCATCCTTGGGTTTTATCCCTAGTATTGGCAGGAGGAAGGAGCATCTACAATCCCTAGATTCCTTGAAACGTGGGCTCCTGTGACCCTCCAGTGAAAATTCTGATGTTTAAACTCTAATAGTGAACTAGTTGCATAAGCCATCCTAAATAAAGGTAGGTTTCTCTATTGTTCTCATTCAACTTTTCAAAAGAGAAAAAAGTAAAAATAAAAAAAGTGACAAGGAGCTGGGCGTGGTGGTGCACGCCTTTAATCCCAGCACTCGGGAGGCTGAGGTAGGAGGAGTGTTGTGAATTCGAGGCCAGCTTGGGCTACCACACGAGTGCAAGGCTGGCCTGAGCTACACAGAGCGACCCTGCCTTAAAAAACTAGGGCCAGGAGTTTGGTTCAGTGGCTTAAGCAACTGTCCGGCAGGCGCAAGGTTGTGAGTTTGATGCCTGGTGCATTAAAAAAAAAAAAAAAAAAAAAAAAAAAAAGTGACAACAAATGCAGTTGTGTGCTTGTTCATTCTGTTACTCTGGAAAAAGCCAACAGAATACAACAATAAACAATATATAAAGCCATGATCCATTATATAAACAAATACCCTTAAAAACATGAATTTGGTTCATTATTGTGTTTGATCATCAGTACAACACATGAGGTAGAGATTGTTATAGTTGAAGAAAATCAACTTCACAAAATTTATGGAGCTAGTCCAGCTAGTAGATAGCTATTCCAATGAAAACTCTGGTAAATTATAAAAATACAGAAATAAAATCAAGGAAAAATCTATCATTGAAAACAATTTTACTAGATTGTATTCATACAATTTTTAAATTTTTCATGTAGAGCTTCGCAGTAAGCAACTAGAAGAACTTTAAGTCTAGATTTCATTGCTAGCAAGTCTAGACTATTTTAAGCATTAAGGCAAATTAAGCAAGTAGTTGTGGTCTAATTTTGTAGGGATGCATGGCTTAGTGAGTTGCTCAATAACCTCATAATCAGGAAAGGCTTCAGGTTGGAATGTCCATTTCTCCCATTGTGAACTCATTTCATTTCTTCATACTAAATTTTATGACATGTTCCAATGCTGCAACTTAAAGACAGAATTTACCTGAATGTGATTACTAACCCTGAATCTTCTTTCCCATGAGCCATAAACTTACTTCCTTTAATATTTTCATGTGATATAAATTTGAAATGTGTAATACAAGTGATGCTCTCCTCTGAACATATTCTCAGTTATTCTTTAGGTATATTTGATTTGATGCTAATGTTTAACATCTCATGCCACAAGTTAGTAGCTCTTCAAGAATACAAATATTACACATGCAAGCAGCCTTCCTAAGAAATAACACTGTTTTTGATGATTCTCAGGAATTTCCTTACCTCTTTTATTAGGAAAAAAATTTTAGTTAAATTAGTGCCCAGAAAGAGAAGAATAGAAGGACAGAGATGGTGTTGCTTGAACATTCTCTCTATATTTAAGGGTAATTTTAACAAGTTTTGCTATTGTTTTTTGTTTTATTGTTTATAAGACAAGTATGTATATAATTTATTGAGACAGAAAAATATTCTTTCCGTTTCTTCTTTCCTTTTTTCTTACAATTTTCCACCTTTTCTCAAATCCAGTTCAACAGGTAATGCTCCAGTTTCTGAGAGAAGGAATAAAGCCAGCTAAATGTAGAAATTTCACCTTTCACTTACTTTGCCATGATATATCACATTCTACTTAGGTTATTAAAGGTTTTTCATTTAAAAATTTCCTCAAAAATGACTCTTTATTTGAAATATAAAGGATTGAGTTGCTTTTTTTCTTATCAGCAAAACATGTTAATCACTTTGATTTTATATGGACATGATTATTAACATGGTATAATTATACAGAACTAAGTCATCGCATAGAACTTTGCTTGATAAAATAAAAAATAAATCACACTTCACTTTTTTGTTAAGTAAAATATATCTTTCCAAATTTTTACTAGTTATCATTTCCCTGTTTTGCTGCTCTTCAGTAACTAATAACAATTTAAATTGCTTTTAATTAGCTAAGGCATGTGCAGTTTAAATTCTCTAATAGCGTAGGAAGAGAATATTTAATGTATCTTAAACATCAACAGCATCAGTTTTCAAATCTGAGTATTATTTAAACTCGCCTTATGTTAACATTTTTTTTCCCTCTCTAGGTAACAATTATTCAACAAAAATCTTGTCCCGTAAATATCCAATGGAATTAACAATAATCATGCTGACAATACTAATAAAATTATACAGTTAAACGGCAGAGACAATAAGTTCACACCACTTTGGTTTATTTATTTTCCAGTGAGCAGTTTAACATGTCAGTCTCCAGAAACAGAAACAACCATAAAGAGGCTGAACATTACTAATGAAACAATCAGTATCAAAATATTTTGTGCAACAATTTGTCTCTGTTCGTATAATAATCTGTCAGCTCAATGATTTGCTTATTATGTGAATTAACTCCGTAATTGCTCTGAGATTGAGTTTAGTGACACCGTTTAACTGCTCCAGCTTTGAGGGCTTTTATTCAGTATTTTTAGGAAAAGAGCTGTCAGGCTAATCTGAGGACACTTAGGGAACGCCAATAAACTGTCATACACTCGCAACAAGTTAACTTTCTCTTGATTTGGTAGGGATTTTAACACTTCTCCCTTCTCGCCCTCCACTTCCACTCCTGCCCCTCGCTCTTCAAAACATTTTTTTTTTTGCAATAATAATTTTAAATGTTATTGCCAGCTCTAAATTTTCCTCTAATCGGTGAAAGTCAAATCTCCCTGGAGATGTGGTTGAGGGGAAAGCATTCGAGCAGAGACACAAGACCTCTGCGAGGTGGGAGAAATTTAAAACCCTCCTCCTCGCCCCGTAGCGAGCGCTTGCGTCCAGACTCGGGGTCCTCGCCACTCCGGGGTTCCCTCTGTGGCCTCGGCAGGAGGCGGCTCCGTGGAACGGCCACTCCCGGGCTCAGCACCGCCTCTGGCTGCACTGAGCTGGTACCGCGCGAGCCAGCAGCGCAGCCCTTGGAATAGTAACATTCCTTTCTCCTGAGCGCAATTCTCGCCCCCGGGGCAGGGGGGACCCCTACAGTGCCCCTTCCGGCGCATGGAGGCCACCAGGGTGAGGGCTGCCTGCTGTGCGTCGGGATCTCGGCGGCAGCGAGCACGTGGCTGGAGGGACCTGGCCGCCGCTCAGTGGCGGGACGCACGCGTGGCGAGGGTGGTGCCGCCTCCTGGTCCAAGGCTTAGCTGGAGGAGGGGAGGAACTACTAACTGCTGCTCTTGTGGCCTGTAAAAACGCGACACAAAAGCTATTTTAAGCACAAAAGCCAGGCGGGACACCTAAGGAATATGAATGCAGGGCTGCCTCCACCCATTCATAAATGTGCTTACATGTTAGCGCCTCAGACTTTCCATCATAATTTCCCTTTTTACTCTAGTGGCCAGAGTTCAACTACTAGATTTTATTGTATTTCATTTATTTACTGTACTTTAGAATGGAAGCTGGCTAACATTTTTCTAGGAGACTTTTACTTAAGATTTTTTTAAAAAAATCCTGGATTGAAATCACAAATGATATAGTCATATAAGTTGATATTTCAACCTAGTTTTCTAGGAATATATTCCTAAATCTTTCAATTACAATTAATTGAGACAAGTGTAATGATTTGGAAAGGGAATTATTCAGATAATTTTGAAAATTGAAAGGACCAAAGGAGAGTAACATTCATGTACTTACCAGAGATTTTATGACTGGTCAGAATTGGAGAACAAAGCAATGTGAGGAATGTCACATGCTCCTTAGATCTTAGTATCCTGTCTGGGCAAACATCCAGAACTTGACACTGGAGAGAAAGGGACAAACCTGTGCAGCAGATTCCCAGGAGTAAATAGCACATGGAAAGGAACCTTTGACAGAACATCATTTATTTAGTCCATTTAGTGCATGAGTGAGTTATCTTCATTCACTGGGTGTTGGAGTAACCTGTTGCCGTGAAAAGAGTAAGCAACAATGAGTAGGGGGGTAAAGCATGAATAAACACAGATCATCCAATCTGGTAATAGATGAGAGAAGGATATTCCACAAATAAACACTAGCAAAGGGTAGAAAGTAGTAATGCCTCCAGATAGGGCAGAAATAAAATACTGGGGATTTCAGGAGAGAGGAGATTACTTCCAGCTGAAGGAGTGTTCTGTATTAAACTGAGTTCAACTCCATTTTGGGTTCCATGTAAGAGAAGATCGCTGAGAGTTGTTTTTCTGCAAAATGCATCCTTGATACAGATTTAATGCATTACCTCTTCCAGAGCCTTTGGTATGTTTCCTTTTATCAGCTTAAGTTGTCACTTTCTTCCTTTTTTAAATATCTTAGGCACTCATATTTGGGGTCAACTGCTGTAAACTGAGGCTGAGCTGGGATGACACAATCAAAGGGAGTTAAAAGTTATGAGCTAAGTATGTTTTATTTATTACTTCTTTCCAGAAAGAAGCCGGGTGGTCTATGACTGCAGACACCCCATTTTAAATGAATTGGTAAAATCAAAATAGAAAATCAGAAAAGACAGGAAAAAAGAAAGAAAGAAAGAAAGAAACTTGAAAGAAGCCTAAGATTTAACATGATGACTGAGAGTGAGCTTCAGGTTTGCACTTGAGCTTTTTAACAGCCAAGGTAAAGAGAGAAAAAACGTAAGTGATATCAATCAGTGAAAGAAACAAAGAATGCCAGTCTTTAAGTGAAAAGAAATTACAGAAGGAATTTACTATATGGAGCACCCATAAAGGGAACTGAGGGATGTAACAGGCAGTGTCCTAACAGTATTTTTATGGAAAAGCGAATATAATAGCCCTGTTTCTTAGCCTCCCATAAAAACCAAGATTTGAGTGAAAGCAAGTCTTTGCAGACTAAGCTAATATGATTCTGTATTTGGGGTTCACATTCAACAGTAAACAGTGCATGATCTGGACAGTTGTACCCCTATGTCACATACCTCCAGTGGGATATTGATAAGAGCCAAGTAATTCTAAAAATTCGGATTATTTTTTGGCAAGAGTCCAGTGTATTGGTACTACTTTTGGATCAGAGAGGGCAATTTTGCACAGTGTGGAAAACAACTGAGCAAATGCTAAATGTGCCAGACTCTACAGCAGTTGCAGAAGCAAATCAGTGTTTTCACACCCGATGAAGACCACCCCAGTTTGTCTCAGAGGTAGGCTGCAGGGGCACCTCAAGGGTGAGCCAAAATTTTCCTTAGGAAGTTGCTTTGACTGTGCTCCAACACTTGAACAAATGTTTAATTGAGTCCCTAGAGTTCCACACTGTTTTGGCATGGAAAATTTTCAAAGCTGGTGTTTCCTCATCACCCACAGTGGCTGGCAGGAAACATCAGTAGGACTCCTGGAAACATCAGCAGTGCCTCTGACTGAGCCTCATGGGTTTCCAGTGGCACTCCGTGACAATATCGTTGAAAAATGGAATCAAATGCCATTAACTCCTGGTTGTTGTTAGGTATTGCAATGACTTTTTTTTTTTGATGGTTCATGATAATAAATATCATCAGGCCACAGAGATATATTTTACTTCCTATTTGCTATGGCAGGGGGCTTTTAATGAAGGAGGGATATCATCCTGTATTATACTCCCTAAGGTAGTTATCATCTGATCTGTCAAGGGTCTGTTCTTTCTAATAGGGGATGGTGAAATGGAGAGATTTTGGGAGGAAATCTTTATTATAGTAAAATATACATAACATAAACTTACCATTGGCATCATTTTTAAGTGTACAATTTTGTGGCATTAGGTACATTCACAGTTTTGTGAAACCATCACTCAACCCATTTTTAGAATTTTTTA
>RJWM01029672.1:0-24254 GCA_004363535.1 Dasyprocta punctata | reverse complement strand
TCTGTGCTCAGTCCTACTCACTGAGTGAATTCACCTGGACTTTCAGGGCTGGGCAACTCTGCAGAGTTACAGAGTCAGGGCTGCGCTGATTTTTCATCAGGACACGGAAGCCCTATTTGCTTGACCTCCTGCTATACAGACAGCTCTACTGAGGAAGCTTCAGAAATGGAAGGATGCAAAGCACATGAGACTGCTTTGAAAGGTGTTTTGGAATATCCCTAATAGTATAGAACACATAGTTCCTTTCTGTGTGTCTGTGTAGTAATAAACACATAGCCTCATCTGTTTTACTTATTCTTACACATACGTAATTAATGGATTTGGGAATTTCAAACATTTACAGATATGAATATAGAGTGAGAAGCATAATGATCAATGAGGTGTGAGATATATTTTATGAATCTTCCCATGTATTTAGTCCTACAATTCCTGCCACAGTCCTCAATTACTGACAGAGCTGTTTCAAGACAGAGTGGTCATGCTTCATGACATTGGCCGAAGGTCTTCTTCTAGCAAGAGAACATGACAGGATTTTCTGTATTGCATTATATTCATAAATGAATAGATAAGCAATATCTTTTTCAAACATATGTTCAAGAATCTGGTGTCTCATTTTCTTATCCCTACATTAAGTTTTCCACTGCAAGTTACATATTACAAATGTATGTATTAATGTTAATGATGGATAAATGAGATACATTTTGACACAAACTTACTACTTGATAATACTGACAAAACCATGTCCTTTGTCAAGATGTGCAATGGATCAGTACTCCTAAATTCTTATGTTGTATTCCATAAAGTCTCTTCCTTTATTGTAGCTTTTGCTAAAATGAAACTTTTATTACTGCATGAGACTGTCCATTGTCTTGGTGACAAAATTAGCACTGTAATTTTCCATGATGATGATCATAAGTACCATGTATTCCAAAGCATCAAAGTTCTTAAGATTCTCAGTCTTTTCAGTATATGCAAGTTCTTATTGTCCTCCCACAGAAATTCATGTAAAGGAGGTGAAAACATGCATGTGTAAATATAATCTGTCACCATCAAAGTCCCTTTCATTGCGCTGGCTCAGGAGAATTCATATGTGAACTGGAGAGGATGCACTGAATGTTCTCCCCAGTGTACAAAATGCTAAGACAGAGGGGCAATTCAGACACCGAAACGAAGCCCACAGTCCTTAGCCTCCTTCTCTGCACCTCCTGCTGGGCCACTCCTAGTTCTCTGCAGATCCCCAGGGCTCTTTCACTAGTTCAAGCTTTCCCTACTACTCCTGCATGCCCCCTCGTGGTGTCCAGGAGGCCCCTCGTCTTTGTCCGGAGCAACAGCTGATGGTCGTGAGTGCCCCCTACTGGTAAGCGCCGTTCAGTACATAGCTTTGTGTATGGCCTCCCACTTACATCGCCTCATAAAATGTCTTGCATAGTACTGCACAGTCGTGTTTTCCAAGGATACTCAGGACGGCTGAACAAAGAGCTGGTTCTCATTAATCCTTGCTACTGAGTTCCATAGCAAACACTTCACAGTCTTTAGAGATGCTGAGTTGTCAGGGATGAATTAGAAGCTGTGTCTGCTTTATTAATCATCCTGACACATTCACTCAGTTTCCTTCCTGGTGGTTGAAGGATCCAGCTCCAGGGTCAGCGTGCCACAGCTAGAGAAACAAGAGAACGGTGCAGTCGGGAGAGAGGAACTGTGAGGGTTCACCGGCCAGATCAGGTGTCTTGCAGCCGCACCTGAGACAGGAGAGTGGGAGAACACAGTGAGTCCTGGGATCAGATGCTGAATCTCCACGTCATCGTGTCTGAATTTTCCGGAGCACACATCTGCGAGCCAGCACCAGAAAGAGAAGGAACCTGAATTGTTCCGTGCTCTTGAAGATTCACTTTACAAATCTCTGAGAGCATCTTAAATATTGAGATACAAATGGAATTGAAGCCAACATGTAATACGAGTTTATCCGTTATCTCCTGAAGCATTTGCATGTGTGGTGCATTCTTGTACATGAAGGTCACAAGGAGACAGGATGTGCACCTTTTAGGGACTGCCTCTGCGTGAAAGATGTTGGTTGATCCCTCAAAGAACTTAGTGGTATCCCTGGGGTCCATTTCTCCAGGTCCAAACCACCTACTCCAGGTCGGGACATGTACTGAAAGAGCTGGTCTGGGAGCTGTCTGCGTTCGCAGATAAAGGATGGTTTTGTGAATATGAAAACTAGAGCACAGGTCCCAGGCATAGCAGGGCTGTGAGGTACATACATCACACGTGCATAGGTGCATGTGCATGACACACATCAGTTTGCGTTCCGTGTGCACATACACACATCAGTTTTATGGTCCTGACTCAAATCACTTGTCATTTTGCATTCTGTATTCGCTCATATCATCATTTGCATAGTCCAGGGTTTTGAGGTCCTCAGATAAATGCTATCATTTCATTGAACTGGGCACAAATGGTCTCAGACACAAAATTTTATAGACTATTAGAGACTCATCTGATTGTATTTCTCTTTGTGCAAGTGAAATACATGCATAACAATGTATATTCAAGGGTTCTTATTTTCACCTCAAAATTCCTTACACTTTTTTCTACCTCATAGTAGATATTTACCCTAGTGTAGTGTAATTTGTAGCCTGTTGCAATACAGCTAAGTTTTTTAGTGATGCATTTTTTCCGTAGCAAGATGAGTTGCTGTGAGGAAACCAGGAGCGGTCGATTTCCTGTACGGTGGAGAGCAATGCTGCACATCAAACTCATAACGAAGCACAGAGCCTGCAGATGAAAGGCTCTCAGCTTAGTGATGGGGATGGCACTGGTCATCATGTGACTGTCACTAATTCAGAGACGGCCAGTCCTTGATTATTATTGGTGCATTTAAAGGCTTTCCAGTACAGTGCAGCAAGTATCCTCATGATTCCTTGCTGCTGAGTTCCATAGCAAACACTTCACAGGTTACCTAAAGTCAGCATGGAAAGATGGGATCTAATAGTGTCATTGATTAGATCTCCTTAAATAATTCCAGTGTGAGCTGACATCCTTATCAATGTGTCTCTGAGTCAGGAACCTGGGGCTGAGAATCCCTGAGTGAGTCATGATGGAGAGCAGAGCCCAGCTCCACCCCTCCTCACCGGGAGACCCTGAGCACGGGGGCTGCACATTCTGACCTCCAGGGTGAAGAGGCGCGAACGCTGGGTGCAGGAGTAACTCTGGATGTGACCCCTTCAGCGGGGAGGCACAAGGGTCCCACATCATCACCGCTGCCATGAGTGCTGTTTGTCTACTTTGGAGATAGAAAAAGCCTTGGGAACCCTCAGTTGTGATCCTGCAAGTCACCTGCTCTGCTGTACTATTGAGCCACAGCTGTGTTTGGGACAGGTCCCTGCTTCAGCTCAGTGCTCTCTCAATTCATTGACTGATGTGTATCCATGTTCTTGACATTCTCTTTTGTTCACAGCTTCTCATAAAGAGAAACTTTAATCCAGCATATTGCAGTTGGCTCACATTATTTTATTTTAAATTTTCATTTTGGTCAGCACATATTTACAGTACATACTGACTGCCTTCATCATCAGTAGTTAGCACATGTGCATTACACACCTGCATGTTTCATTCCCTTTTCTTGACCTCCCCAAAACTAATGATAATCATGTGTTCCGAATGCAGGTAACAAGTTCACACTAGTAAGGCCAAATATGTTAAAAGTTTTCACATGGACCTCCTGCATAGGACTGGACAAATGGGCAGAGCTGTTCCAACTCTGTGTAGGACAGCAGCTGAACATTGACATCCAGAAGTAGCAGAGTCTTTTACTTTCTGGGTGCTTCCTGGTCCTGATCTTTGATTCAGGACACCTCTACCACCCTTTTTTGAGAACACATTTAGAGTAACTCCTGCATCTAGAATTTTGATCTCTGTTCTGAATTGCATTCCACTGATGGGTATGTAGTTAAGACTGGTATGGATTTTCACAGAGAGAAGAAAAAAATATCCTATTAATAGAACTGATTTTTGGTGGGAACATTATCATGGGCTATGTTAAGTCCATGAAAGTTCAGGAAGAACTTCAACACTAGGGTTAGGAAAGTGTAGGTTTCAATTGTGAGTTTTGTTATTAACAACTGCATGTGTTCTGTGTCATGTTGTGGTTCTAGGGGAAACAACCAAAACATTAACAAATATTGACACATGAAGAACAAGAGGAACATTTGAGTGAAATACCTGGAGGACATGAGTGATGAGGGAGGTGATAACCAGGGACTGTGATGGTGCTGGGTTTCATGCTTAGGAAGTGGGGATGGCTCAACTGATGTAGCTTCACCTCTGTTAGGCATTGAGAGCATGAACTAAGGGTGGAGGGTGAAATTTGTGATGCATATCTGAGAATAAATGAGGCTCTGCATTACAGTTCTGTAAAGAAAGGAAGGCACAGTGACACAGAGGAGCAGCAGTGCTGCAGGTTAATACTCAGGTCAGCTGTGTGTGGAGAGATGAATACACAGGGGCTCCGTGATCCTTGTATTTCATTCTTCAGATTTCAATGAAACACAATTTAGAACATGAATGCAGACACGCTGCATCTCACCTGCTATTTTAGTGATGATGTACATAAACTTTAGGAAGTATTAAATATAGGCCCTGGGAAATTTGTAACTAACAGGTATTAATTTCTATTCTTGAAGAATAAGACTGAATGGGTCATGATTACATAATGCATTTCTTTAGGAGTTGCTATGAAGCACTTTGTAGCTGTTGTGAAGGAATGTCAGGTGCTTTCTCTAAGATTGTCCTAGATCACCTCTTGGGTCTGAATCCATCAGAGAAGCAAATACTAATTTCCAAGGGGAGAGAATACAGAGCCTGAGGTCCTAGGGGCCATGAGCAGGATCTGGCAGGTGGTGGAGGCAGAGGCTGCAGGGCTGTCCTGTCCCCTGCTCTGTCTCTCTGCTGTCGGTGGCTTCGCTAAGTTCTCCTCTCAGATGGACCTGATCCAGCAGTTTCGCCAGGTCTAACCCAACCTCTTCTACCTGATGTGCTTTGAAAGGGGAGACCCTCTGTGCTCTGTGATCTTTTGTCCCTGTAACCATCACAAGGAAATTATAAGATTTTGGTTCATGTTTCACTGACATCTGCTCCTTACTGTTAGAAAGTGAACTTCCTTTGATTTCTTTCTTCCTCCTGTGAACTATGATGACATCTTCACATCATTCCTGAAGGATGGATGGTGTTCTGTAGGTAGGAAATAATTTTCCTCTGAGTAAGTAGGATAATTTTCAGTTCATGTCCTTCCCTGAGGGTCTGCTGTCTGCAGCAGGGTCTGTGTCCATTTCTCAGGGATCAGGCCTCCCTTTCCTATGACAGAGCCTTGTGTGATAATTTTCAATCTTCCCCTTCAGATTCTGGGCGATTCTGGAAATGTCATGTGGGGTGCCAGGTCTCCAGGAACACGATGTGACCTCCTCCTGGTCCCCTCCTGTCCTCCAGTCCTCTGCATCCCCCCCTCACTGCTCCCCACACTGTGCACCTGAGGCCCCTGCTGCCCCAGGAAGGAGGACTCGCCTGTGACTCTGGATCTTCCCATCTCTCTACGTTTCTTTGTGATCACTCAATCTGCAATTTTATTTCTTTCAGGGGTCTGTGAACACAATGTTATGTTCACTTTTTCACGTTTTTATAGATTTGAATATGTAGGTGATGTTTTCAATGGCTTTAGAGTTTGGAAAAAAGCAACTAGCATTTGCAGTGGCCAAATTTAAACACTTCCTAGAGTCAGGGATCTAAGATCAATAATAGAAAATGACACTTTCACAATCATGACTCAACACCAAATAACAGAAAAGAAAGAAACAGAAAGAAACTTATGAAACATTTCAGAGTTTTCAGGGATCTGCAGATAGCTGGAATATAGAAAATCCAACATAGAGGATTTGCCACATTTCTGGTGAGGTCATAGTCTGGAAGATGTCCATGTCCTGGCCCACAAACCACAGATGCACCTAGAACATCGCATTATGAACAGGAATTCTCAGTGCTTTTTTAATTTTATAACAAAAAAGAATGTATAGGACATTAGAAAAATGTTGGCAAGAAATCCCAATGTTATGAATGCTATGTTATTTTTAAAAGAACAATTCACAGTAAAAATGAAATCTGAAAATGATCCCGTGAAAACTATGTTTCACTCAAAATTCCTTTTCTTTAATATCTTAATTAATTTTTATATACATATATATGTACCTATGCATAGTTTTTCTTTCAACTGTCACACAAATGCAACCATATGAAGCTTATACAAGTGTGACTTATTTATTTGACTGCTAAGTATGCTCTCAAGGTACATCCATTTAAATATAAAAGTGTCCAGTTTATCATTCTTTACAGCTGAGCAATACTCCATTATATAGAAATTCCACATTTTTTGTTCCATTCCCCAGTCAATGGGCATATAGGTTGTTTCCAAGATCTGGCTATTATGAACTGTGCAGCTATAAACATAGATTCACATGTATTGCTGTGGTATGATTTTAGTTCTTTTGGGAAGATACCCCGAAGGGGAATAGCAGGGTCGAACGGGACCTCCAATCCTGGCTTTCTGAGGAATTTCCACACTGACTTCCACACTGGCTGCACCAAACTGCATTCCCACCAACAGTGGAGATTTCCTTTTTCTCCACAGCCCCTCCAGCATTTGTTATTGGTTGACTTCTTAATACTAGTGGTTCTTTCTGGGGTGAGGTGGAATCTCAGTGTAGTTTTCATTTGCATCTCTTGAATGACCACTGCTTTTGAACATTTTTTCACATATTTATTTGCTGTTTGTACTTCTTCATCTGCGAAGTGTGTGTTCATCTCAGATGCCCATTTTTGGATTGGGTCTTTAAATCTTGGAGGACTGATTTTTTAAATTTATACATTCTTGATAGTAATCCTTTATCTGAGGAAGAGCTGGCAAACATTTTCCCCCACATTGTGGGCTGTCTCTTCACTCTGTTGGTGGTTTCTCTTGCTGCACAAAAGCTTTTCAGTAGGATGAAATCCCATTTGTGGATTCTTT
The DNA here is from genome assembly GCA_004363535.1 of Dasyprocta punctata. Lineage (NCBI taxonomy): Eukaryota > Metazoa > Chordata > Mammalia > Rodentia > Dasyproctidae > Dasyprocta > Dasyprocta punctata. Next base: position 17,200 of record RJWM01029672.1, on the reverse strand, counting down.
GCGATAGTTCCTGTGCAATCTGGCTTTTATTCATAAAGTCTTTGCCTACACCAATGTCTTCAAGAGTTTTACCTACTCTATCTTCCAGCAGATTTAATGTTTCTGTTTTAATGTTGAGGCCTTTAATCCATTCAGATTTTAACTTAGTACATGGTGAAAGATATAGGTCCAGTTTTAATCTTTGGCATGTGGAAAGCCTGTTTTTCGAACACCTTTTATTAAAGACATTATCTTTCTCCCGATGAATGTGTTTGGCACCGTCAAAGATAAAGTAGTTTAGTGTATCTGCAGTTGTTTCTGCATCTTCTAATCTATTCCATTGATCTGCAGGTCTGGTTTTTTTGTTTTGTTTTGTTTTGTTTTTGCCAGTACCACACTGCTTTTATCACAGTAGGTTTATAGTATAATTTCAGGTCAGGAATTGTGATGCCCTCTGTCTTGTCTTTGTTGCCCAGGATTGCCCTTGCTATTCTAGGTCTCTTCTGGTTAGAGATCAATTTTAGGATTGTTTTCTCTAATTATGTGAGATATGTTATTGGAATTTTGACTGGGAAATCTCAGTCCTTAAACACAGGACGCATCAGTGAGGATGCTGGTCCAGGTGAGGGGCAGAGCAGGGGGAGGAGGGGGAGGTGCATTTGTCTCCCCAGCATGAGTGTGAGGGTGAGGTCCTTGGTCACATGTGAGAGATGGGGTCTGTGTGTGAGAATGTCAGCTCAGCTCTGCCTCCAGGAGCCATACATGTGTGTACAAATGATTTTGTGGATCTGATCACTGAAAACTCTAACCATAAAAATGACATTCCTAAGTAGAGAATTATATATGATTACTTTAGGAAAATTTACAAATAAATATGTAACTTGTAAACACAAAATTAACTTAGATAAAATAAAGAAAATATGTAGTGGCAGAATTATGGAAACCTTCTTAGAAAAAAACATCACTGCTATGAGACTGTAGGGTTTTGCCTTATTATTCTCCATTATTTTGCTGATACATAGACTGAAATGTGAGAGATGAGAGAGAGAGAGAGAGAGACAGGGAGACAGAGAGACAGAGAGAAGGAGAGAGAGTCTGATATGGGAAATGGTTACATGGTAACCACTCTAACCTTCTAACTTTCAAAAGAAAAGTGCAGGCCCAGCGCCTGCTCAGCCTCCTTGGATAGAAAGAGCACAGCAAGGTCCACAGATGTTGTCTGTAGGTCAGTCAGGTAGCCCCTCTTTTTCCTCCCCGAGCACAGGGCCCCAAATAGTGCTAAAGCTGAGTTTGGGGACCAGGTCTCCTGAGGGGCCCAAGGTGAGGAGAGAGCTGTGTGTCCTCAGACCCCACAAACAGAGCAGGGAAGGATTTAATTCCTTACTCTAAAAAAAAAAATATTCTGCATGAGACTGTTCCTAATAATTCTGATTACATTAGCAAATTCAGTTTTAGATGTTGATGACTTGATACTTAAAAGAATACTAACCTCACAAAATGTGCACATTACATTGAGACGGGTACAAGTCACATTTACCCACCAAGGAAACTCATACAGAGATGAAAAAGTCAGTACTTGAATATGTACTTACGCAATTAAAGTCAACAGAAAATGTTTGCTTGAACTTGGATTGAAGCTCATGCATTCCCGGGTCTGCTCAGGTCCTATGATGTTAATACGGAAAGGAACCCCAGAGGCCCCCACGAAGCCCTCAGCCCACTGCTTCCTTCTCTGCACCTGTTCCTGGGGCACAGCCTGGTGCTCCATGGACCACAGCGACCTCTGCTGGGCATATGTGCCCCTGCACGGAGGTTTGTGTATGGCCCCACACTTCTGTCCCCTCGTTGTGTCTCTCGCACAGTAACACATGGCCGTGCCCTCAGGTCTCAGGCTGCTTATTTGCAGAAACAGCGTGTTCTTGCCGTTGTCTCTGTAGATGGGGAATCGGCCCTTTACGGAGCCTGCATACTTTATGATCTTACCAGTCTGACTGATGGATGAGATCCACTTCAGTCCCATCCCTGGAGCCTGGCAGATCCAGCTCATGGGATAGCTACTGAAGGTATATCCAGAGGCCACGCAGGAGAGTCTCCGGGAACCCCCAGGCTGCACCAAGCCTCCCCCGGACTCCACTAGCTGCACCTGAGCCTGGACACCTGCAAACAGAGACATCTAGCTCACGAAACTGTAACACATGTCCAGTGTTTATCTCACTCTTACTACTCACACACTCGGTATCTCTTGTTTTTCATGAATTACCTTTTAAAACAGGAAGAAGGAAAATTGAGCTCAGCACCAGCTCCATGGTGAGCTGTCTGTGCTCAGTCCCGATCACCGAGTGGGAACAGCTGGGCATTCAGGACTGGGCTCCTCTGCAGAGCTGCAGGACAAGGGCTGGGCTGGTTTTCATCAGCACAGGGAGGTGATGTTTACATTTCCTCCTGGTATATGCATAGTTGTATTGTGGAAGCCTCAGAGAGGAAAGGGTCTAAGGCATATGAGAGTGTTTTGAGAGGCATTTTGGAATATTCCTAATTCTATCAAAAACATGATTTCCTCCTATGTGTCTGTGTAGTGCTAAACACTTAACCACATCTGGCTTTTTCATTGTTTCATTTGTATTTAATTAATTGAATTGGCTACTTCATATATTTGCAGGTGTGTGCATAGAGTGAGAAGCATAATAGACCTCTGAGATGTGAGCTCGTGAGTTATGAAAACACGCTATGTATTTGATCCTACAATCCTTCCTGCACTACTCAGTGGCTTCCTGAGCTGTTCCAAGGCAGAGTGGTCATGCTTCGTGACATTTGCCAGACATCTTCTAAGGAGAGACCATGATGTGGTTTTCCTGCATTACAATATTTTCATAAATGAATAGAGAAGCAGTATCTAGTTTCTTTTTCAAGCATATGTTCAAGAATCTGACAGCTCCTTTTCTTGTCTGCCTCAGTAGTACTCTTTCACTTCTAAGTTACTTATCATATATTAACTTTAATGATGAATAAGTGAGACACATTTAACACAAATATACAACTTGTGAAATATTGACATAATCATCCCCATAGTCAAGATAGGTAATAGAGCAGTGCTCATCCATTTTTAAAATGATTTTCCATAAAATGCCTTCTTATGACTTCTACTGTTTTCTTCTTTTCTAAACTGAAACATTTATTATTTCATGTGACAATCCCTCCTCTTGGTATAAAGTTAGCCCATTAATTTTTGATGACAGTGATCACCATGAGAAGTGGATACTGCAAAGCATCTAAACTCTTATGATTCATAGTTTTCTTTCTAATATATATAAATTGTTATTTCCATTCCACCAAAATTTAAGAGAAGGAGATAAAGTAGATAGATAGATAGATAGATAGATGGATGGATCATGAGTCATTTAGAAAGTCAGTATATTCCAAGGATTGGCTCCAAGAGGTGAGAAGATTCTTCTGCCCTCAGATTGATGTCCCTGTGTGTGTCACCAGCGAGACACAGCCATGACCTCAGCAGTCACTGTCCTCAGCTACAGGGAGAACTGGTTATTCGACATTTCCTAAAATAGAGCTGTGCTTCTGGAGGAAAAAGTTATATTCACATAGGAAAAGGTATATCCTCATGCTGTTGACTTATTTCGTGGTGCATGAGGAAGTTGAAGAAAGTGAGCACCTGAGGACATGATGAATGATTCAGACAGTGCAAGTGAGGGGTATAAGCTGCCAGAGTTTTGCAAGCTGGTCCTGACTCCTGCAGCTCTCCCTGGACTGGCACATAAGATGGAGATCATCACCATGAAATGACAATGTCCCATCACTTTCCTGGTGACCTCTAAATGCTCACTGCAGCCAGGGGCCACCCACTGCAGGACCCAACACTGTTTCTTGCTCATTTGGATGAGCCACAGAACTTCCATACTCTCTGCTGGGCTATAAAAGCCAGAGTTCTAGACACAAAGGGTTACACAAGATACAGTGCCTTCTGATGAGCTGAGACAAGAGTGGTTTGGAGGAGGAAGGCCACCTCCTGTAAACATGGAGAGAACAATGAGGACTCTGCTCCTGGGTGGAGCCTGGCTCCTCCATGTGGTCCAGTGGCACCGCAAGGTACCTGCTCTTCATTCTGTCGGATTCCTTCACCCCAGCTGAAGATGGATAAGAAGTTATTGGTGCTCCTGCTGTGAGAACCAATAATGAGTCTGTCGCATTATGATACAAAAGATATATATTAAAAATAGTAGACAACAATGACAACTACAATTTTTGTTCCTGCTGGTAGTGGTGGCACACACCTGTCACAGCACTGAGTAGGCTGAGGTAGAAGGATCACCACTAGTTTGAGACCAGCATGGGCCACATAATGAGCTCAAGGACAGCCTGGACTACATACCAACACCCTCTCTCAAAACAAAAACCAACAAAAAAGAAAAGGCATCCTAGTTCTGTAACTAGTCACACAGTTAAAGCTGGTATTTATAACTATTTTCTTCTACTACCCATTCTGTATTCCCCTGGCCTTCAGCAAACACCTCAGAAACTCATGGTTCTTTCCCTGCTAGAGTGACTATAACTTCATTTCTGACCTTCCTGACCATTGTCATCCTGCTTGGACTGGGTTTTTAGAGTTTCTTGCTGACCTTACTAACAGGGCATGGTAAGGAGATTTCTTATGGGACCTTCTGCACTCTAAGAATTTTATTTCTTTTTTGCACTGTAGAATAATAGTCCAGATTTACACATGATAGTCTAAATCATTCACCCTCCCACACTACCATCCCTTTTTAGCTTTCTTCATCAGAGGCATGAGGAGCCCAAAATGACCAGGGCAAATCCTCAGCTTCCAGTTCTATGAAATCATCATTGTGCTGCATGGTGCAAGCCTCCCCTCTCCTTTAGAACTAAGACATCTAGGCCAGCAGAGCACATGTTTGTGGGAACGGGAAGCAGAAAATTTGCTTGTAGGTCACTAGGGATGCTTGTAATTGGTATCTTTCCCAGTTCTGCCTCTTGATTCCTGGGCCCATGAGTTGTGGCTTTGGGAAACAAATTACCATAGAGTGCGCCTTGATTCAAAGCATACAGGGCCTTGTGAAGAATTGTGAACCAGCCCTGCAAGGTATTTTCATTTAACAGGTGCTGTAACCGCAGCTTCAAAAGGCCATTCCGGTGCCTCATTTGTTTGAGGAGCCGCACTCTGCTCCTGAGTGCATCCTACATCTATCTCTAAAAAACTCTTCTTCGTGTTGCTTTTTGAAAAAGAGCAACTTGAATAGGACACAGTGCCTCTCCACAACAGGCCCCTGCTCTCTCAGATGTATTTTTTATTTTTATCCCTTTTTACTTGACCCAAATTTCCTGCCAACCCTTCTGAGTTTTTCCTTCTTTAATATATCTGAAACTTTGTCACCTTTAGAAAAACCAGGAATTCTGTAACATTTGAAATGCTGTGATGAATGCTTAGCTGTGTACATAAATCTCTTCTGAAACTCCCAGGAAGATTGCGATGAGGAGAGGAAAAGAAACCTTTCAGCAGTTGTTGCACCTCAAAGCCCTTGGGGAAAAGTGGCTCCAGAGAACCTGGGCCTCCCAGAAGGCGCTCACCAGCTGTGCTGCAAAGCCACATGTGCCCTGATAGGACAAGGCCCGCTGAACCAGGCAATGAGAATCCTACTGAAAGCTGAAGAACTTTGCTGGCGATCATTTTCAGAAGACCCTGATGGGATGGAGGAAGACCTGCAGGCAGATCTGGTCATTGTTCATGGTCAGATGCCCTTCATTCTGTAGCTTCAGGGTCATACAGAGGAGAATTTGTATCTTTACAATCAGAAAAGCCAACAGATATGAGCTAGCAGCTTTACTTGCAAATAACATGATTACTGTTAGTAAGGACAAAACTGACTCCAAGAAGAAGGTGAAATTAACTACAACAGAAGATTAGAGTTCAAACTTTCTAAGAAACAACTACAAGTTATAGAAGCTTTTTAAAATCTCTACTTGCTATGCACACAAACTAGGAAGAGCAATGCTGCAAAATATCTGCTAGTATACACTGCCAAAGTCCTGAACAACTCTTGCCTTTGTTAATCCAGGCTGCCCAGATCTGCCAAACAAAAACAGCAAACAAACAAACAAACAAACAAAACAACAAGAAAAAACAAAAAGAGCTCACAAAAGCAATAAAACTGCATCAGGAATTTTCAGCATCCAGAAAATTCAGATGAAATTAAGCTGATCATGAGAGAAACCAAAATTTTTTTCAAGGCAGTATTTCCAAAATGTGTCTATTACTCATGAACTCCATCCCTGCCACCATGGACCTATTGTTCATAAGTCTATTAAGGAATGACAGGGGTGACTGAATAAAAAGGCTAACTGCTGCCCACAGAACAAGACATCCTATCTACATGATGACGGTGATGATGATAATGATGATTATGATTTGGTTTTTGAGACAGTGTCTCACTGTGCAGTTCAGGCTGTCCTTGAGCTCACTATGGAGCCAAGGTTGGACCTGAACTTGGGCAGTCCACCTACCTCAGCTTCCTGAATGCTGGGGTTATAGCCATGGGCCACCATTCCCAGTGCCCTTGATTATTAATGTCCCCTTCTGCTGAGGTCACTTCTTGGTGAGTATTGACATAGGATAGGAATGCCTTTATATCTTTTTTCCTTTTGGAGAAGTCTGTACACATAACTCTACATGAGATATCTTTGTCAACAATGTTCCTTCCAAGTCCCTGACCATCTATTGAAAACACTGACCATGGCCCATGAATTGGTATCAAGTCACAAATTGGGCCATGATTTCTGCCAGGCAAAATGTATTACCAAGTGCACTGCCCAGAGTTCTGCCCATTGTGAGATTTCCCTTCACCACTGTCCATCACGGACATTCTGGAAGTGGGCTGTAATTATGGAGCTATTTGTGAGTGGTGCAGGTAAAATGTACAGAACCATCTGTAAACCAGGCCCTAGCCTTCTCTTCCTCTGCAGCTGATCATAAACTACCTTCCATGGGGCCACAGGTGCCCGTTGCTAAACTGAAGGCTCCACTGTAGGCACAGGAGCGCATGGGCATTTGGGCAGCTTCTTCTTTTATCTTGCTTTTGCCTTGTGGTGCTCCTCTAACCTGATCACCTGTACACCTCTTCCATTTCATGATGAACTGTTACTGTACATATCCAACTCTTTGATTTAGTGGATCATTACTATCCAGGTCATAATGATCAGCTTATATCACGTGGTAACCTGGTGACTTTGTTCAAGATTTCAATTTCCCCTGAGGCCAATAGCAGGTGAAGGGCAGCCCTTCAAATGGAAAGTAGTTGTGTGCAGGTGATGGCCAAAACTTCCTTCAAAATTGTAAAGGCCTCTGTTGTTAAATACCTATCAGGTCCTGGCTGAAAAACCAAGCAACATCCCTGTCACTGACACCCCAAATTCCATTCATTCGGCTGGATCACATGGCCCAGTGGCAGAACAGTCTACACAGAAGTGTGGGCCTCTTTCAGAGCTTGCTCTCCATCCAGGTCACACTCAAAGTAGTGCCTTTCTGTTTCATTAAGTAAACTGCTAGAGTAAAACACTTCAGTGAGGAATGTGTTGGTTCCGGAATCCAAGTAGGCCCACTCAGCTTTATGAATCTGGTTGTACCAAGAGCCAGATGGGACAATTTATCTTTCACCTTAAAAGAAATCTGTGCATGCACCATTGGTCTCCTAGAAATTTCATTGAGGTAGAATGCCCTTGAAGTTTAGTGGGATTTATCTCCCATATTCTGGCTTGCACATGCCCCACTACAAGTCCAGAGTGGTTTCCAAATTCTGCTCACTTGGCCCAAATGGCGTGATATCATCAGTGGAATAAACCAGACTGACACCTTGTGGGAGAGATAGATGATCAGGATCCTTGGGAAGTCAGTTGAGACACAGGAAGGGAGAGTTAATATAACCCTGAGGTAGGACATTGCAGGTCTTACACAGCTGATCTTGCCATCTGAAAGTTGATTATTACCCATGTACCTTATATTTGATATGGAGAATACATGTGTCAAAACAATAGCTCCATACCAGTTGTGAGGAGATCAAAGAAACCAATCAAAGAAACCATAACCAGAGTCATAATCAATGAAACCATACCAAATTCCATCAGAGAAACCATATCTGCTCAGCAAATGCAGGTGGAGTTGCTACTCGCTTGAATTTATGATACTTCACTATCATTCTGCAAGGGCAATTGAACTTCTACACAGGCACAATAGATTAAAATAGAGATGTGGTGGGGACCACCAGTCCTGCAGCTTTTAAAACTTAGATAGAGGCACTGCAATTCCTGTACCCCCCCCCAAGGTATGCAATGTTGGTTTTGATTTGCTATTTTTCCAAAGGCAACTCTAATAGCTTGCATTTGTCCTTTCAAACCTAATAATTTTATTAACTGAAATACACTTGTGGATTAACTAATGGTCAGCTGTGACATCTGGCTGAACTTAGGGTGGTTCTGGGTGTGGAAGGCCCACTTGAGGGTAATTGCCAACAGCATAAAAGCAGAAGTGGAGGTAAGGAAGGTTTGCTGCTCATTCTTCTGGAGAAGCTTGTCACACTGGTTTCCTGATATGAACTCAGCTATTTTCCTCATCAGCAGAGATCAGGTTCTCACAGTCACAGAGGGTGGCTGTGATTCTTCTCAGGGGAGCTCTGACACTTATTTTGAGTGGTGCTTCCTGGCTCCAGTGCAGGTCCCTCAGCCTGCTGGCACAGATCCTTCAGCCTGCTGGTGCAGACTTTCTAGCTTTGTCCACTGAACTATAGGCCTTCCCAGTCTGGATTCTTGATACAGACTTGCATGAGAAATTGTCACGGGCTCATGTCCTCTAATTGATGTTGCAGAGAACATTGCCAGGGGTTCCAGGTCCTCAGCTGGATTTTTTGGGTCTCTAGTTTGTGGAAAGATCTCCTGCACTCTTCTGCATTTGACTCATTGGGTGAATAATATAAAATGATCCTATAAATTATGTGTCCTGTATTACATTTACTTCCTTACAAATCCTGACTACACCATAAAACATAACTTTAATGCTAAACCTTAAAGGGTATCTGTAGTAAAAGTGATGGTGCTAAAATGGAAAGAATTAGATTCTGTAAAGTGGGGTGGAGACATTTGTGAGTATCCTGATGAGGCTGAGGACACTGAGCTCCTGAACTCTAGTGAGATTCTCTTGCCAGAAATTTGGCGTGAAGAAATTTGTGTGTAGAAATCTCCCTTCTCACAGCGCCCGAGATTTTCCCACACACAAACACCCTGTGGGTGTTCGGCCCTTCCTCCCTTACCTGAGGAGACTAAGCCTGTGTTACCAAACATGATAATCCTGACACTCCTCAGGTCCCACACTCAACATCCACTTTGACCTCCAGGCCCCTAACCACATGCAAATCTCAGAAGGCTTGTAAAGGGCAGTGGCACAGTGTGAGCCCTGAGGAGGGCTACTATTCTCCAAAAGAACATCTTGAATTTCCTAACTCTTATCAGCAGAGGCCTGATTAGCAAGGGTGGGAATGGATTTCATAGGTGTGGGACAGGTGTGGATAAGTCTGGATAAGTCTGAGTGTGTGGATATGTGCCCCTTGGAAAGAGATTAAGAGATGGGCATGGTGGCATGTGCCTATGAGACCAGCACTTACGAGCCCAAGGCAAGATGTTTGCTGTGCTTTCAAGGCCAGTGTGGGCTACCAGGTGAGATTAAGATCAGCCAGGAACCCAGTCTCAAAATGACAGAGAGAGACGGGGAGGGGAGAGAGAGAGGGAGAGAGATATATATATATATATTATGAATTTAATGCTGCAGGTCATGGAGTCAAAAATGTTTTAATAGTTTATTTGGCTGGTTGCAAGAAGTACAGATCAAAAGATCAAAACTGCTGTAGTTAGACATGCTTGTTATTTCTTTGTTTACTGCTGAAGAGGGAATTCAATGGCTGAGGGAAACGAGAATGCTGGAGTGAATTTATCACCTTAAACATAATCCTCCACACTGGGGTTATACAGAAAATGTACCATCCTCCAAAAGTTTAAGAAATACATTAGGTATATGGGATCCAATTCTTTTCTAATCACCACCATCATTTTACTTCCAAAAACTATCTAGGTGAAGCATTAAACATACAAGGTTGTTCAGCCAATCAAATTACAAGAGCTTGTGATTGAGTTTCTGCAATGTCAGCCTTCTGGCTAAAAGAGAGAAGATTCTCTTTGAGGAAACAATTAGAAATTTTAGATTCCTTATGTGGATATGGAAATAGAAATTTGAGTGTTGGTGTCCCTTAATTTTAATTATTATTTTGTTTTTACATGTAGAGGACTTTAAATTTTTATGCATGGTTTGAGCTCTTTGTTTTCTCTGCTAATTTACCCAGAGATGCTAAAAATCATTCAGTCATCATCATTCTATTTTCCACACTTCCAAAAAATATGAACATTATCATATATGCCATCAATAAAGCCCTTATATCTCATAGATGGTGATTTAAGATAATCAAATGGATCTACGTTGCATATTACTTTTAAGAATTCATACCACATCATATCAGTACTCCTCACATTACAAGAAAGAGTGAACTTGATAGCTTCAGTCTCACCAGTTTACAGAGCCAACTCCCAGAACCATTTGCACCATTAAGGAAATTCATCCTTGCATTTATGTTTGTTTAGAGCCTCTCCTCAAAACAAAATCTGTCTTAGTTACTTTCTCCTTGCTGAGACACACTGCATAACGTGCATGCATGAAGAAGGCAAAGTTTATTTTGGCTCAAAGTTGGTAGAGTTTTCAGTCCCTAGTCACTGGCTCCAAGGCAGGATGGCACGCTATAGTTAGGTCAGAGGAGGCTTTCTCACAGTATGGTAGTGGAAAGTCAACAGAGACAAGGGAGAAGTAAGTATATATTTCTTTCCAGATCACTCCAGACTCACCTCTTCCTGAGAAGCTTTATTTCTGACATCACCACCAGCTATGAACCCCTTCAGTGCACAATTCAGTCATGAGCATCACACACCCATGATCCACTCACCTCTGAAAATATGCACCTATGAGTGCATCTGGCTTTTGAATATAGAGGGATCCAGATATAAAACAGGAAAGAACATTTGATCATGCGTGATAATCAACCAGAAAGGAAACCCTCAAGTTTTGTCTCTGCATTCACCATAAATTTGGTTCCCTGAGTTCTTTGAATCTGGACTTAATGTATTTGTCCTGTGCACTGCAGAAGGGAGGTTCATGTCTGGAATTACACTGAGGTCCCTGCACTGCGTCTATTGGACAATACTATGTGTTTGTACCCTCAGTGGTCATAGAGCTCAGATGCATACAGAGGTAGTGGTGAGACATGTTTGGAGATGGAGATGTGGCTCTTGAGGGATAGAATGTACTTAGTGTTATCATATTTTCTATGCCTCATCCACTTCACTCCCTCCCTTTGGTGCTGCCCAATCCATATCCAGTAGTTACCACTGGTGATGACATAAGCAGAAGCCATGCTGCTGAGGGATGGGGTCTGTGAGAGCTTCACAAGGTCAGCTCCTAACCTGTGTTCCTGCACTTGGAATTGGATCCATAGGGACAAGAAGAATCAGACCCCATCAGCACCTGCTTTCCTAGACTCCCCACATGTGACTGTGAAATGTGATATGTCAGCCTAAATAGTTTAGGAAATGGCTAGGAGATTAGTAGAGCACAGTTCTGCCTGTGTCTGTGGATGATTGTCATATTCCACAGACTGAGGAGGGAAGATCCAGGCTGGATGTAGGTGGCACCAACCAATAGGTTTGTAGATGGAAAGCAATAACAAGGGAAAGAAGAAGGAAGGCTAAACATAGCTTCTTCAGAAGAGAGCAGGCTTCTCTAGTGACATTGAATGTTTGCCTTCATTCTCTCATGGTTCCTATGCAGACTTCTAAGCCTTCCAGTGCAGACCCTTCAGTTTTCCAACATGGCAACTCACTGAACTTGATAAGGAGTTCCAAGTGTTTGATTTTCAGTTGGATCCTCCAGCTCTCCAGCACACACATGGTCGTTTTGAAATCTTTTACCTTTGTCTCTGTAGGCAGCCACTGAAGCTTACTTAGTGAATGCTTTATGTTTTCTATAAAATAGTAAAGCTGTTCCTCTAATGTACTCTAACTCATATGCCATGGGACTGTGTCACAAATCTTTGACACTTATCTCTGAGTTCTGCACCAGGAGGGCCTGGCCCTGCTGCTTCTTTTGCTCAAATCCACTCTTACCACACTGACCTGCAAGAGTACAGAGATTCTCCATAGATAGTGAAGTTTTCCCCAAATTTTTGTAGACTAGAAAATGAATATGTGGAATGCTTTCTCATGTCTTTCTCCGTTGGAACAAAATCCAGATACAACTTCATCGGATACATCTCACCTCTTACTTGAATCACAGTTTTATTGTCACTACTTGAAAATGACATTCAGATTCAGAAACAGAGATGAGAAATACACAAACTCAAGAAAAGTTTTAGCGCTTTAAAGACTCTCCAAGAAAATAGAATTGAAAAGTTCAATAGTGCAGATCCAGCTACATCTCAGGAGATGGCATGTTCTGGAAGGCGTTCTCACCCTGGGCAAGAATCAGCAGGCTCACCTGGGACACCATGAGAAGCAGGAACTCTCATTCCTGAAAGCAGGGCACAGCCATGATGACAATGGCCCAGGTGAGGTGCAGAGCAGGGTGCAGAGGTGGAGGTGATTTAGCTGCCCAGGATGACAGTGACCATGAGGGCACAGCCACACGAGGGACATGTGTGACATCCATGTGTGAAAAGCTCTCCTCAGCTCTTCCTTCAGGAAGTCTGCGTGTGTGGGGATTGGGTGTTTCAAATAATTTCTTTCTGTTCAGTGGACATTGCTTCACAGAACACCACAATAATAAGGATGATATCATTAAGTATAGAGGTATATTTGGCTAGTTTATAAAAAGTTAGGAATTGATATGTGACTAATGAATACAGAATGAGCTTATATAAGATAAAAAATATAAAGACATACATCTGAGAATATGTTTAGAAAGTAAAATGAATATTATGAAACAGGAGCATTTTATCTTAATGCTATCTATTATTATACTGATGTATAGCTTCAAATCTGTGCATGTGTATTTCAGAGAAAGAGAGAGAGACAGAGACAGAAACAGAGATGAGTGAGAGAATTCAAGAAGTATGATAAAGTATGTTATGTAAATTATTAATTTCTAAATTACATAAATAAAATTCCATCCAGATAATATTGACAGGAAGAGCTCAACAAGGCCACGGGACACGGCCCTGAGTGCTGTCCAGTGGGCCCTCTTCAGTCCTCCTTGGGTGCAGGGCTCTTCATGGTACTGCCTGAGCCTGGGGACCAGGTTTCCTGAGGTGGCTAAGGAGAGGACAGAGCTGCAAGGTCTCATATCATGAGAAAAGGGATGAGAAAGATTTAATTTCCTAACCTAAAACATCTACTCTGGCAATCACTCCCCATAATGAGAAAAATAACAATTTCATTCTAGATACTAATGATTTGATATTCAAAAGACTCTTAACTTCTCAATGTGTACAAGTTACTTTGAGGTTATTACTTTCTTAAGAAAATTCATAGGATAGAAATCAAGAAAAAAGGAAAAAATACATATATAGCTGAAATTGTATCTGGAATACTTCATGAGTCATGTGAACCCTGTGTGTTTTGGGTCTCTTCCGGTTTTGTGATGTTAAGAAACGGAGGAAATCCCAGAGGCCAACAGGAAGTCCTCAATACCCTGCTTCCTGCTCTGCACCTGCTCCAGGGACCCTGGCCTGTGCTCAGTGGATGCCTATCTCCCCCTGCTGGTCGCTTGCATCCCTGAAGGAGGTTTCTGTCTGGGTTCACAGTGACATTCCCTCACTGTGGTACAGTAATACACGGCTGTGTCCTCGGGTCTCAGGCTGCTTATCTGCAGATACAGCGTGTTTTTGCTGTTGTCTCTGGAGGTGGTGAATCGGCCTTTCACAGAGTCTGCATAATTTATACTACTACTATCACCACTGATATCTGAGATCCACTCCAGCCCTTTCCCTGGAGCCTGGCGGACCCAGTTCATCCAGTAATCACTGAAGGTGAATCCCGAGGCCACGCAGGAGACTCTCAGGGACCCCCCAGGCTTCACCAAGCCTCCCCCGGACTCCACCAGCTGCACCTCAGCCTGGACACCTGCAAACACAGAGACATCCTGCTCAGGAAACTGTCACACATGTCCACTGTTCATCCCACTCGTGTCACTCACTCACTCAGTTTCTCTTCTTTTTTATGAAATACCTTTTAAAACAGCTATAAGGAAAACCCAGCTCATTGTGAACTCCATGGTGAGCCGTCTGTGCTCAGTCCTGATCACCGAGTGGGAACAGCTGGGCACCCAGGGCTGGGCTCCTCTGCAGAGCTGCAGGGTCAGGGCTGGGCTGGTTTTCATGAGCACAGGGAGGCCCTATTTGCATGGCCTCCTGCTATATAGACAGCTCTGGGCATGAAAGCCTCACACAGGGCTGTGCCCACATGGATGTCACTGTAGTGAGGGAGTTTGGCAACAATGATTTCATTCAAGACAATATGAAAATTCACCATGAGATAATGTCTTGGTAACTATCGCTTCATCTCTTTTTATTTCTCCTGTTTACATACAATATAATTTTATATTTAATTTGTCTGTTTTGGAAACATGAAAAATTATGAGAGTGTCAGAATTAGTTTCTTTTCCTACAGGAGAGCTGATGTGCTGTCAGTGTTCCCCCCACTGTCTGGGCCTGTGCTCTCCTAAGCTGTGAATAAACTGCTTCTTGTTGAGCTCCAGAACAGAGCGTACACACCTGGTGATGCTTCTATTCTCTTTCTGCAGGGAGAACTTGTGTGACTTTGCTGCATTCTGCTGTTTGCTGAAATCAAACAGAAATAGCATTTATGTGGAAGCCTAGTGATCAATCTCTTATTTTCAACTGTCATTAACTCACTCTTTATCTATATTTAGATATTGCTAATCTGTGACAGATATAAAACATAAACTGCTGATAAATAAGTGTGCACCAGAGAAATGTTAACACACTTGGCCACTGGCATAACCACACACATGGTCTTAGTAGTGAACACAGGTGTCGGCCTCAGTGTGTCCTGTGGCTCCTCTGCACTCCCTCCCTCCTGCTTCTTCCCTCCCACATCCTGTCACCAGGCAGCTCACGAGGATGCCCGTGTTGCTTGACATTAACTTTCCTATTTCAACATTTATACAGTAAGCACAAACACCACCACTTTGGTCATGTTTGACACAAAGTATTTGTTTAAAATACCTTCCCAGGATTATGGGTCAGCATTCATGGACACTCATGCTGATTAATTTCCCACTGTATGAAAACAGAGCTGGGAATACAGCTCACTGGCATTTGCCTATTGAATGTGAGGTCTTTTCATTCCCTGGAAGGCAAAAACAAACAGAAAATGAGCAATTGAACAGAAATGATATAGAAAACACTTGTGTTTAATTCTTCAATGGGTCTGCTAATGGTTGTTTAAATATTGTAAGTTCCTGGTTATTACAAAGAAAGCTGCTCATCATCTTGTAAATGTAGACATATACAAAGTTGGCCTTTCTTTACAAGAAACAGTACAGCCATAACCAAAAACCACTGGATTAACCGTAAATTAATAAATTTTCTTTAATGCATCAAAGAATGATGTTACAAGGCAATAAATATGTGGAATCAGGGGATACCAGAGTGACATAATAAAATAGGACCAAGACTTACTCCCTGGGGCTGAGGTCACCCTAGGCCATGTGATCAGAAGGTGAACAGTCGAAAGCAGCTGTTGAAATGCTTGCAAGCAACTCATGGATTATTAAATTGGAAGCAATTCATGGATTACTAAAGACTGTGCTGGAGCATCAGAGTGTGAGTATAGCAGACGTGTAAAATAGGGGGTGAGCCTTCCTATCGTGAGGCTATATAAATGCACCACAGAGAGAAACTAACATCAAATAAGGGTTTTTCTTGTATTTCTGGACACTAAACTTTCAAGAACAGGCAGTGACAGAGTTGGTGTCTGGCAGGAGGTGGTTGTGTGCCTCCAAATCTTGCCCACATTCTGAACCCTTAGGTCTCCACAGAGCTGCACACCGTGTCTCTTCACCGCAGGGAGGCAAAACAAGAGATCAGCTCGTGTCTGGGGAACCCTGATGTCATCTAGAAACTCAGGACTCCTAGGAAAATTTCCCAATAAAGACATCACTTAGTCATGATGTCCTCCAGGGGGCGCATGAGCTTCAACATGGAAACACTGAGGGCCCCATGCTCTCAAATCACAGGTGTCCATCCTGTCCTCCATCCTGTTTTATCTCTTACTAAAGTCATTTTACTCCCTCACAGTGGCCCCACAGTTTGAAACCTTTCTTGCATCAATTTAAAAGTCTGATGTAAATAGCATCAAAATGAACTCTGCATCAGATTTGAATGACTCTCCCCAGTTTGTGCTGTAAAATTAACCATATTAATTACTTCCCAAATGCACTTATGTTCCTGGCTTCAGTGGACATTTCCAACCCACAGAGCTGACAGAAAGGAGTAACAAGTTCCACAAACCACTTAAACGCAGCTAGAGCAACATTTATACTTCATGATCCTCAGTGATCCTCTTTGACTTCACGGCACTGTGACTTTAGGTCACAATTTGAAAGGGTCCCGGTGGACTCATCTGCGTGTGCTGTGGTTGCAGCTGTTACCTGCGCCCATATAGAAGTGAGCTAAAGCCTGCTGGATCCCACACTGGCTTTTCATGCTGATGGCTCTGCAGGCCAGGGTCTCATGACAAATGAGGCAACATATGTCTACAAGGCCTTGTGCTTGGGTGCCTCTCTGCGGCGGCTGTCACCCCACACTTGTGCAGGCATTGCCTCTGTGGGGCGTCTCTGCAGTTTCCTCCCTTCTGCAGTGGCTCCCGCCTGTGCCTGCAGATGTCCATAACTTCGTGTGAAGGCCATGTGGAGGCATCAATGCAACAAACTTCTTAGAATTTGTGCACCTGTGCAGTGGGCACTCCATGGACTCCGCGGACAGACATGGTCTGTGCACACGGCTGTATCAGTCATTGTTGCCCACATTTCTCATGGAAACATGGGTGCTAACAATGGTAGCATTAAAAAAATGATAACCAATTATGTGATAGT